>JANHGB010040573.1:0-44609 GCA_026283785.1 Coracopsis vasa | reverse complement strand
CTGATTGGCGTGTGCAGGGTTTCTAGATTCTCTTGCTGATTCTCTTGTAGGTGAGGTCTCCCATGGTCAGTGTCATATTCCTGCTCCTCCCCATCGCTGCCAGTAGCAATGGCATGACAGAGCAGGGAACTGATCCAGCAGGAAGCTATATTTGTGGAGGAGAAAAGGAGATCAGATCATTTTTTTCCAGCCAGATCAGGTTCCTAGTATTGATAGAAAGGAGAGGGTTAGGGCAGGACCATGGAGGCAGAACCATCCTCTTGGCAGTGGGGTGGACTAAGACCAGCTGAAAGTGAGTGCCAGGCCATGGGCAAACTCATCTGAGCTCAGGCTGGGCTGGATTAGGAGCGTGCCTGTCTCAGCTACTCCATCAGCAGCCACTCACAATTCCCTGGTAAGTCTGAAGGGCAACTGACACATCTGCTTACCCTGGACAAATGCTGGTGCTCAGAACCCATTGCCACCATCCTGTCCTTTAACAGTGCTCTCAACATCAAACAAATCCTACCTGTGGGCAATAACTGCACTAGAGAACAAATGACAAGACAGCGTTCTGGCTGTCTCTAAATCACAAGCTTAACCTGGTTTGTGCATAGCTATATTTCACCCCCAGTGTTGTGCTGTGCCAAAAGCAGATGCCACAACCCAGCCATGAAGGCTCAATATAGAAATTCAAACTGAACACGCCTGTCCTTCTGTCTTCAATTGTATTTATTGCTAGTGACACCTACCAGCTTCACCTGGTAGCACAGAAATCCATACTGCCACATTGACTTGTGCTCTGCAGAGGATATGTATTTCCTTTAGCCCTCCGTGCCCAGATTGCCCCATCAGCTCTTAACCAAGGGTATATTTACCTTTGAGAGTCTTTTCCATGACTGTGGCCATCACACATCACAGCCACAGCAAAGTTTTCCAGCTCCTCTGCACTGTGATTTGAAGGGTTTCTGCTTATTGTCAAGCATGGGAAAGGATTTGAGGGATGAGGGTGGGATATGGGGAATAAATGAGCTCTGGGGTTGGTCTTTGAGTCTAGAAAGTCCCAGATGTCCCCATATCTGCTGGCTAAATTGTCTCCAGAAGGTTTCCTCCAGCAGCATTTGGCTTGCACCCTGATGCAAGAGGATTCCGAGGCATTATGCCCAGTGCCTGAGCATTAGCTGTCACTCATCAGAGGCTGTTTGCTGAGTGCAGGAATCTCCCACCTGACGGCAGCTATTGAGACCACCTTTCAGGGTCACAGCCTCCCACTGCTGTGACCCAGGGTACTTGTAAGCACACACAAGCAATTTTAATGATGAAAATGCCAATTTGGGATCTTTTCTGGCTTTTGCCAGTCACCAAGTCACAGGCTTTGGTCTGGAGGCTCTCTGCTGTGCTTGGGGAGGTTGGCATAACAGTGGGATGCAATCTATCTTGTCGTCTACCTTCAGCAGTTGCTGCTGAAAGGCTGAGGGGTATTTATCTCCCAAGGTCTTCTCTTGCAGCCTTGGGTATAAATTTCCTTCCATTTATTAGTCAGAGGCTCTGCTCCTGTGCTGTGTTTGGGCTGTCAGCGGTTGCCTTGAACATTTATGTCAATCACAGATATTATTTCTGTGTCTGGAGCTGGCAGCTCTCATCCTGGGCCTTCAGCTTTGTGTCTTGCCTATAAATAAAACACCACTCATTCTCAGCACAGTGGGAGGAGGCAGCGATGAGCTCAAAGTGCTGCTTTCACAGGGAGGGGTGATCATTTCAAATAGCTTGACCCCTCAAAGAATTATCAAGCCCCATATTAAGCCTCCCTATTGTACAGTGAGAATTAGGGGGATAAAAATAGGCATTAGAGCTGTAGAGTAAGGCAGCTTGTATTTGCAGCTCATCATTCACATGCTGGACAAAACCCTGTGTGGTGGAGATGCGCAGCCAGACTAGGAGTGCCTGGTGAAGGAAGGGAGGCAAAAGCAGAAACACCTGTATTTGCTTTAGTCCTTATAGGCTGGTTTAACATATGGCTGATGTTCCTGACTGAGCCCCCACAAGCAGAAATCTCACTGATCCAAAGGCTTCAGGACCATGGGTCACATCAATCAATGTTCTTATTGATGGCAAATATCAGCTCCCACACCCAGTCTGATAACAGGCTACTAAGTCTTTCTCTCTGCAGATGAGTACTTTGACATTAAAAAGAAGAGTAACCTTTAAATATAAGTCTTAAACTTACATTATAGTGGTGGATACTCAGCTCAGGGTGTTTTGGAAGCAGCCTTGTTGGCTGCAGAGGCAATAAATAGTTGCTAATTTGGGAGGCCATCATTCTGCAGCCATTTGTTCTCTAATGGCCTCTGGATGCAGATTTATGCACTGGTAAGTAGAAGAGGGTGGGTTTTTCTAATCATTCTGGGAGCAAACAAATTTGAAGTATTGGGAAAAGCTTCCAAAACCTGCTAAAATGCACATCAGGCAGGCCTCTATTATTGTAAATCACTCCTACCCCAGAGCAGCAACGATTATAAGCTCTAGGTCTTTGTTTAATCTCTTCCTTAAGAGTGCATGCGTATTGTTTTGTCGTTTGTTGGAATCATTTGCAAAGTGGATCTGGCATGTTTTCACATTGCGCATGATTAACTGAGCTGATTCCCTTCCAGACACTCACATATCTCCCTGCTGCATAAATTAGAGCTGAGTACTTTTTACTTCCTTGGAAAGGGAAATGAGCTCTAACGAGTGGGGATGAGACGAGTATCATATTATTTGGGGGCTGAGACAAGGATGGGGGCCAAGGAGAAGTCATTTCTCTGGTTTGCTGCTCTCTTTTCTCACTTCTTTTTACCCTCCCATGCTGGATTTTATACTAAAATAATCTCCCAGGCACCTGGTGATTATTATATGAAGAGGTGATGAATTACAATGCTCAAAGCAACTGGCAACCCCCTGCTTGTTAGATTTCCAGCTACAGTGGTGAAATACAGGACAAAATTAGGTAGGGGGATTCTGAGATGCTGCTGGGGAGGGCCAAGCACCCACTGTGCCTGCAGCCAGGTCGGCCAGTCCTGTGGCCACTCCGCATCCCTCCTGCTTCCTGTGCTTTGCCTTTGGCCCAAGCCAAGCCAACTGCTGAGCCTGGTCTGACATATCAGTCAGCTCTGATTGATTCTCCCCATCCTCCTCAGAAGGGCATTGATTTTCCTATTAGCTGTAGTTCCTGCTCATTGATGATAGATCCGTCACTGCAAGCCCTGACTTTTTGCAACCAGTTTGTGTGTCCCCCCACTGCCCCCATAATTAGTCCATATTTAATCATTACTGAGGATAAAAAGCAGGGGCACATTGCAGTCATCCTCACAAACCATCTTTTGTTCAGATGGCCCACAAAGTACATTGTAAACCTCATTAACAGATTGCAGCAATTAATTATCTGGTATGGGAATCACTTTGCTAACCACTGAAGACAGCTGCCTCCAAAAGGGAGAGTAGGCAGGGAAGGACCTAAAAAGCTCAGCCTCAGCTGCTGGCCAGGGAAGGGGTCAGGGTCAGTAATGCTGGACATTGCTACTGGTTTCACAGGCTTTTACTAAGTATTTTTTATTATTTAAAAATCTGGTTTTTGAGGAAATGTTGGTTATCATAGAGTCACAGAACTATAGAATCATGGAATCATAGAATGGTTTGGGTTGGAAGGGACCTTGAAGCTCATCCAGTTCCAACCCCCTGCCACGGGCAGGGCCACCTTCCACTAGACCAGATTGCTCCAAGCCCCGTCCAACCTGGCCTTTAGCACTGCCAGGGATGGGGCAGCCACAGCTTCTCTGGGCACCCTGTGCCAGCGCCTCAGCACCCTCACAGGGAAGAACTTCTTTCTAATATCTAATTTGAATCTTCCCCCCTGCCAGTTTAAAGCCATTCCCTCTTGTCCTGCCACTACATGCCCGTGTAAAAATTCACTGTCCAGATTTCCTGTAGACCTCCTTTAGATACTGGAAGAAGATACTGTTATTTTGCTGGAAGATTTACCCTCATCTGCCTCAAATCAGGAACCATGTGGATTGAAGCCGATCAGCCTTTCAAACCATACCAGCAATGGGGAGGTGTTTTCTCATGACCTTAGACATATCTTCAGCCATGTGAAGTTGCATTTCTTCTTCCCCCCCTAAGTAAGCAGCTTAAAGCCCAATTTTTTTCTCAGTCTAAAGCTCAGTACCTATTGATAAATCTGGAATGAATTTGCACTCTAGGCTATTAATTGCCTTGCAGATGTTTAGCCATAGGATTCCAGTGCAGAAGGAGATCGATAGATGTTGAGATTAAATTATCCGACTGTTTCAAAACCCAAATAATCACTGCTTGAGCTTGTTTAGTTTGGGTCCTGGACAAAAGTCAATTCCTTCCCTGTGGACATTTCTATAAAGTACAGTTGACATAAGAAATGATGAGACTCTGGAAAACTAGATTGAGGCATAAATATTCCACTCTGCAGTGGATCCGAGAACAATAATTTGACTTTCTTTAATGCCCGGCTCTCAGAGTGCTTAGCAAACTCTCAATTCTTGGCAATCCTCAGCTGTTTAACAATTCAGAGCCTCTAATCCATAACTTGGGAGGGGAAAATGAAGATTTGATTCCAATAAACCCCTAGTGATGGAGTTAGAAGAGCTTTACTGTGGCATTTGTAATCAGCTAAAAAGAGCAGAAAAGGATGGAGAAGAGTGTCTCTGTCTCTAGGTATCTACAACTACTCTAGATTAGCTCTCCTACCAGTTTTTCCTGCTTTTAAGTTGCTGTTTCCTATGACAAGCATCCCCTACAAGTATTTGCATGCTCTTGGTGGCAGTTTCCATCTGCTCTCTCAGCTGAGCCCTCCCTGGCTCTTTCCATACCAAGAAATCACAGCAGCCCCTCTATTGCTGCTTAAAAGGGCTGTGCTCAGAGGCAAGGGACACCTTTCCAGGCCAGTTGCAGCCAGAGTGGGACATGGTATCATCCGTTTACCCTCTGAAAGTGCCTGGTTTGCTCTGACACCTAATCAAAATCCTTATCACCTTTCTCTTTCCTGGCCAGAATGGGAATGTTATCCCATGAATGAGCCTTGGGAGCAGTCCAGTAACTGGGTAAAAGTGATGCTAAACACAGTGCCTGTCAGTGCAGAAGCAACACATGGGTTTTAACCCAAATAGGGCAAATGCTCACCCAGATCTGCCCTGAATGCACGATGGGGAAAGTCCTACAGCACATTTCTCTGCTGAGCTCCCTCTTGGTCTTTCCAGTACCTTTTTCCTCCATTTCTTGCTGGCAAAGAGCTCCGTTGTTGTTATAGCAACCTCAGTGCGGTTAAGTCTCTAGAGGCAAGGTTTATAGGGAGAGACAATATCTTTTATTAGACAGGCTGATACAGCTGAAAGAGAGAAATAAAGAGGAGAGGGGGGAAAGGGAGAGAGCAGCTCTCTGGCTCACAAGCTCATCACAGGTCCTCAAAGCTGTGGGCAGAAGAGAACAAAGGAGGTACAGAGGAGAAAGAGGTGACACATGGGGACATGGTGTGAGCACGTGGGAAAGGGCAGACCTGGCCAGTGCAGGCTCTGCCAGGCTGTCTGGATGGCAGCACAGCAACCAAGGAGATACAGGGGTGTTAATGTGGTTTTATCTGATGGAAAGCAATGATTCAGTGGGAAAAGAGACCCATGTTCAGTGCTGGCAGTGCTGGCTCTTCCTGCCATAGACCAGCATGGTGCTGGTTTGCCTTCAGTGCCCAGCATCCCCCAAGTGCTGTTGGTTGCAGTTGTTGCTGCAAGCACCACTGGATCCTGCGCCAAAACAACCCCAGTCCCTTTGGCTTGATGTGCAGCTGCTTTTAACCCCTGATCAAGCTACTCAGAGCAAACCCTGGCGGCATCCACCCTTAGTGGTCCTCTTGGGGTGCACTCCCCACCTGATACATTGAAGGCAACAGAAAGCACTCCAAGAAGCTATTCAGCAAGGTAGCTCTTTGGTCGCCTTCTGGTCTAAGCTGCAGCCCTGACCCCAATTCCAGTCCCTTAGCTGAGCCCACTGGCTCTGAGCTCTTCTTCCAGTGTATCTCCAGCATCATCCAGTGTCTCCTAGCTCTGGTCCCACCTGACCCCCTCTGCTTGCTTGGGATCTGATCTCTGGCATCCATCAAACATGAGCCACCGCTTCCAGGTGCCTCATCACTCAAGCAGACAGCGCTCATAATATCACTACATCCTCATCAATCAGGTGGATTAAACCCACCTTCTAATGCACAGCCGGTATTCATCTGACTGGTATCTATTTCATATGCCGGCTGCTGGGAAGCCTGCCATTCAAACTGTCAGTTACATTTAAAACTTGATGATAATTTCATATAAACACTGAACTCAGGGCAAAAAGCTTTGCAGCACTGATGTAAAAGCTCTTTATGTCTGGTGTTTCTAACCATCAGTTTTGCTCTGGTGGAAAGTCACCTTTGATTTCATATGTTCTTTTCTGTTTAACTAGGCCCTTGTAACCTCCTGAAAGGAAAAGCAGATCAGGCAATAACTCATAGCCTGTCTGCTGAGAAAAACACAAGCACATAAAAGAAATGTAAATGAATTCAGCATTAAACAGGTGACTGAGGGGAAGGATGGGCTTGCACGTGGCCCAACAGAACTACGTAGGATGGAGTCAGCCTCCTTTGAGCCAAAACTGGAAAGAGAAGTGAGGTCTGTGGTGGTCAGTTTCTTCAAGTGGAAGGTGCCCGATGTTAGCTAAGGAAGTGCAAGGCTTTCTTTCTTTTAATAGCTGCAGCAAACTTTGTTTCAACAGGGTTGATGACCACAGATGTCAGGGATGACACTATCGTTTGAGGTGATGTTGGGTGCTGCTGTGCAGCAGCAGCATTGCCCTGCACATTCCACCCAACAGAATGCTGCTTTAAGCACAACCTTTTGTGTTATTTACCTCCTGTAAGGGTAGTTGGATGATATCTCCCCTTGGTTATAAAGTGTGAAAATCGGCTGATTTCTGAGACACGTTTGTGAAGGGCCAGTAAGCCTCATGGAGAGGTAAGACCTTAACAAAGTTTGACTTCAGCCCTGCTGCTCTCACAGAAGGAAGAAGCTGGTCCATAAATAGCCCATTGTAGCCTTGGCTTCTTAGCAATGATGGAAAACAGCTGAATTTCATCAGACCATCTTCAGTCATCCCCAGCAGAAGCACATCCCATCTGCTCTCTGTGTCTCCCATCTGCCCAGTGGGCCAGCACTGTCTCAGTGCCCACACAGCAGCAGCCACACTCTCCGGCACCATGGAGCACTAACAGGTGAATATGGCATTGCCCATGCCTCATGTGCATCTTGAGGCACCTTCCATCACGTGTGTTGGCCAGGCTGCTTTCCCTACCATTGGCTTAGCAGCCCCCAAGAAACACTCAGGCAGTCTTCCAGCTCAGAGAAGAGCTTCTGTAATTAAGGTGAAATTACTGCTGTGGGCAGATGAACTCCCCTGGTCATGGATTGCACAGCTAAGCCCATGCAGAGCAAGGTTGCTCTTAGCCTCTCTGGAAACACACCATGAAATGGGGACATACTGCAGTTATACTATAGCCCAGACAAAAACCTTACCAGGTGCATTGACCATTTTCATAAATTACTGTTAATATTAAATCACAATTGAAAACACCAAAAGACCCTAAATCATCATTTTTGTACCCAGTCTTCACCCATATCGGTGAACAGCTTGCCCCAAAGCAACTGGTTTAGCCCTTCTTTCTCATTGAAAAGGCTATTCATTTAATCCAGGATGTTAAGCAGTTTCATCACTGGGAAAGGAAATAGTTTTGGACTGGAGAAAAGGAACAACCCTAAATAGTGCCATAGTGAAGATGGTTTAGGGCAAGTTTAGCACCAAATCACTGCTTTCCGTTGCAGATTCAGTTCTTTAGCTCCTGTTGAATTTAGCAGGGAGTTTACTCTGGACTTCTGGCATAAAGAGGGTGCAATTTGGCCCTATAAGTCTGGCCCAAGATGGTAGGGACTGGGCTCTGGGAAAGGTGCAGAATCCAGAATAAGACCAGCAACAAGCTCCTGAGCAACAAAATTAAAGAGCATAGGATTAAAGCTAGATGATTACCCCAATTCACAGATCATCACACATCCCTTCCTCTGCTCCTCATCCATTCCTGTGCAGAGGACAGCACACAGAAAAAAAGGGAAATAACTGTTTTCACTGGTCCCTTCATGAGCACAATTAGCAGAGCATCACAAAACCACACAGGGAGCATCCATGGGCCAAGAAGACCATTCCAACATCTTTCTTGTGCCCAAAGCAGTCTTGGCTGATGAAGCAACAGTTCTCCCAGCTCCCAGTTTGCTCCCTATATAAGTCCTCAAGAGTCAGGAAGGGCAGGAATCATGTTCTTGGCAGAATAGCACCAGCTTGCCCTTCAGAGCAGAAAGGAGTTCTTCTAATGTTCTTAAGACATTACAGTGTCACAGCACCACAATCCCATTGCAGGCTGGAAGAGGCATTGGGCTTGTCTACATGACATGCAACAGAGTTATAGGTTCAGCCTTTGGTAGATGCTAAAGTGCACTTTGAGGCATCAAGGACTTTCACTTTAATCTCAGAAACTGAAGGGAGGATGACATTGTGTCTTAGATGAGAAGGTCACAGTTTGTCAGCAGTTCATCCCCTTGTCCTGAGTCCTCCTGCATGCAGGCTGCGTGGTGCTATCCTGTACTGCTTCCTGCATAATTGGATCAAACTCACTCTGATTACATTTAAGGAGCTGATAAATCCAAAAGCCACTCGCCTGTTACAGCCAAAGTGGCTCTTGCTGTAGGGAGTTAATTAAAGCCACAACTATAAAGCTCTTTCTTGCTGCTGTGGAACTTGGGAGCAGCTGGAGTTGTCAGCCTGAATGGAAACAATCTGAGGAGTTATTTCCATTTAACAGCAGAGTTATCGCTGCAGTCCCAATAAACCACGAAGCTGAAACGTGAAGTCTTGCTCAGAGCTTGTCTAGAGCCTTTCACCAAAGCAGGTCCGATCAGAGTACGTTGACTCCTTGCCACTAATGTATTTGGCAAAAGTCCTTGGTTTCCACTCCATGTTTTCTGCAAGAGTTTCGTTGGTTGAAGATATTGGACACAGATGGGAAAGACAAGCACAGGAAGGATGCAGAAGAAAATACAAAAGCCCAGCAGAAAGAATATATGGGGAGCTGGGAGCAAAAGCCTCTGAAATTAGCAGACTGAAGATACAAGCCTGTATCCCTATGAATATTCCTAAATATATCATATAACCTGTATTCCTATAAATATTCCTTATATATCATATAGAAATAAACGAAGCTATGCTATTCTAAAATGGGCCTCTGAAATCCTTTCTTATTTGAAGACATAAATGTCTTACTTTTTTTTACCAGTAGCTGATGAACAGATGACCTAATTTTAAAGCAGTCTGGGAGTCAGGCAGGGCAGCATTCCCATCCTTGTCTCACCTCTCAAACACACTTGCTTCTTGAAATTGGGAGATCAGTAACCAAAAAGGATGTAGTTACTAGTCGTGGTGCTGATGCTATTGATGATATCATGCAACTACCACCAAAAGCTCATCAATTAGGCTGCAAAGCAGGTAGCTAAAGATGATTCCATCTCTATTGGACTTTATGTCAGTGGAAGAGTTACAGAATCTGCAAGCTTAATTTTGCTTCCCTTTGGAAACAGTCAGATAAGTTTGGTCTTGGTAAGTATGGTCTGTTTGCCATACTTAGGTGTGATCCTCAATTGTTCCTGGATGCCAAGCTGTCAGAGGTGCTGTTAATCCAGCAAAGATTGCATCTCACCTTGGAAAGGTGCCTTGAGTACCCCACTATTATCCACCTGCTGGCTGCCAACTGTGCCTAGGCATAAATTCTTCAGGAAACTGAGCTCTGGCAAACCACTGCATATTATAACATCACAAACCTGGAGAGCTTAAGCCATTTGAATCCAATCCCCACTCAGTGTCACATGCCAGCTCTACCTCATCCTGGGGAAACTCCAGTCCAGAAGCTAAGAGGTAGCTCACATGCACCCTGCTGAAGATCAGCTTATGTATAGCTACTGGGCCAACAGCAGCTAGGCTGGAGCATGGACCAAGGGCAGCAGTGGACCAAACACAGGGAGGGAAGCCTCAAAGCATTAAGAAATGAGGCTGAGGCCAGGTGTGGCAGCGGCAGAATAAGGTTCAGGTTAGCCTATCCTTACAAATAGACAAGTTGAAGCTCAGAGCTGAACAGACATTAAAGTATAGCTGTATCCCCTGAAGAGACAGAGCTCTATAGACATTAATAGTGATTTACCCACCCCACTTTGTGAGGCATCTGAAGTGGACAATATACTCTCAAGACTGCTCTTTTTCTCACTGCTACCTCCCAATTTCCACCTTCCAGACCAGAAAAAAGGTCTTTGTTGAAATAGATTTTAGCCTATAAGCTTTAAACAAGGCTTTGGAAACAGGGGAATTAACTGGAAAATGATTGAAGGCTATTAGAGGGTTTTGCATGGCTTTGTTTAACGGTAGGAGATTGCACACAAATGAGAGCTGCTGACTGAAGCTCAACAACCATTCACACAGTGAACCCAGGCTGCTGGCAAGCCTGGCAGAGCCTGATCCTGCCGAGCACATGTATAGCATTGGACCTTCTCATTGCCCTGGTTAAGAGGTGAAAGAACATCCCCCTGCTGTTCTTTCCTGACCTTGTAAGCCAGCCTCAGCACCACAGAGTTAAACAGCATCATTTTCTAACCCAGCATAGAGCCCTTGGGGTATTTTCTCAGAACTGAACAAAATCTGCTACCTCTCCATCGCTGGCCAGGGTAGCTGGGAGATGGGGGAAGCAGCAAGAAGGCTCCTTGCCTCAAACCTCATGTATGTGTACACCACGAGGCCCAGATCCCAGCTCTTGCACACTGCTTTCCTCAAAACCATCTCAGTTATGCTCAACCATAAATGCATGTGAGAGCCAAATGAACTTGAGGTGTTCTCGTATCTTACTCATGTGCAATGGAAGCCATATCAGCCCTTCAGTCCTTCCTTTTGGTAAATTCCCTTCACCTAAGGCTCCTTCGCCCTACCACAGCATCAGGGATACCATCAGATTTGTGAAGGTGAGCTGGAAGCACCACACACTGGCCCATGTGGCAAAGTCTGTGCAGATGACAATGAAATGTCATTACCTCAAATGAAAAGTCAAAGGCTGTTTCTTTACTCTCCTCTTCATACTGTGGGTATGCAAGTGCAGCCCAGGTTAAATGGTGCTGTTGGGGGCTCTTCCTCTCAGCAATAGCTGTAACTGTTCTTTTCCCTCAGAAAACTCTTTATAGCTTTTTAATTTTATTAGAAAGACTTTCTCACCAATTTATCATTTATTTATTAGGGGGAAAAAAACTGGTTTATTTTATATATTCTTCCCATTGCTGCCCATTGATTCCAAAAGAGAGATCCCACCCCTATATTCCTGCCTACTCTCTCCTCCCTTGCTCTGCTTAAGGTATTTGACAGACCCCTTTCTGACCCAACTAAACTGACTAATCCCAGGGAACACAACTTGGTCTTCCAGGCAGCATGAGTTTAATGTGGATTTGATGAGATGAGCTGCACTAGTGCAGGGTCATACAGATGTCAGCACTGGGTCAGGAGGAGCAAAGGGGCTCTCAGCTCTTCCCTGGGTGCCAGGGAATGCATAGCCTCACAGAGGGAAGGCTGTCCAACCCTAGACATGCACTGTCTGCCACAGCTCTGCTCCCGTGGGACACATGGGCAAGTCACCACCCACCTCTGCTCATGGGAATGGAGTTAGTCCATCAGGCAATTGCTTATGGCTTGATACATGTGAGCTTTTATCTCATCACCGTTGCTTTCCATCAGTTTTGCTTCACAGATCATAAGAGAAAACAGATCAGTGCTTTTTCCACCCAAGCAGTCTGTCACCTCCTCAGATCAGCTCTTTGCTTTTCTTGACATAGATCCACACTTACAAAACACAAACCAGTTATCTTGGATCCTCTTGCCTGCCCAGACAATACTGCATCTGCAGGGTCTGTAATTGCTATTGCAGGTGGCTGCTGCCCATCTCAGTAGATATCATCTTCTGACCTTCAGAAATGAGTTTTATCACTCCTGGTCTCAGACTAAAACAAAACCCTTTCCACATAACTAGGAAAACAACAAAATAGGAAAGCCCTACACAAACCCAGACTGGACTTTATCACTGTTCTTGTGAGCTTTTGCTCTGCCATTTGTGTTATGGACAATTATCAGCACAGCAGAGCTACCCTGTGTGAGTCAAGGAATAATCTTATGTAGTAAATACAACCTTGCAGCAGAGAGCAACCTGTCCTGCCTGAGAACATTATCAGCAGTGATAGCACTGATACAGGTAGCACCTGCTTCTTGATAGGTCTTGCTTTCTTGCCTTTGATAGGAACTTTCAGGAGCTGCCAGCTCAGCGTTACCTGACCAGTTCTAGCCCTGGGTTGAGCCTCCTGTGGGTACCAAGCCTCGGGCAGAGGAAGGACAGATGCCTATGAGGAGGTTGATGTCCCCGTGTCACTGAAGCTAAAACTCTGGAAGGGTGACTGTGTGCCTCCAGCAGAAAGCACACCTTGGTGAAAATGATGTGTGGTGGGTAAGTCACACCAATGCGTTGAATCTGAGCAGTGTTTTCTCCTCTGCCACCAAATCTTTATATGACTTTAGTCACATCACTTCATCTCCCAGTACACCCACTTCCTTCCCTCCAAAATGGGAATGTTTGTTTCTTTCCGCTCTTTATTCCTACTCAGACTCCCAGGTTCCAGTAGCAGCCATAGCTTCTTGCCATTCCTCATGCATACATCTCCTGACACCTCTGCTTCCCTACATCAGGCTGGGTACTGATGAAGTCAACCCCAAGTATCTGTGTTTTTGCTGCTCTGAAAAATCTGGGAGCAAGATGTACAGCCTTACTGCTATTCACCGCCTCCACCTGCTGCTATGTATCTGCCTGTGAAGATAATGAGGCAGAACACTTCACACCAAACCAGCTTTCTCCTTTTCTCTCCTCGGCGAACGCACTTTGCACCTGCCTGTTAACAAACGTACCTGATCCGCATCGACCAGGGCTGGCTCTGAATTGAACTTGGAATGCCTTTTCAGTGCCATAGCCTAGTTAATAATTACTTTTATGACTCACTCCACTCCATGCTGCTGGAGCGCCATTAAGAGAATTGACAGCACAAATAACAGAAACATTAAGCCTAATGATGTTGTGAGCCTTAGCCCTGCTGAAGTGCTCCTGGTGTCACAAAAGAAGAGCCTTTCCCTTTAGCGGTTGTCCCTCCCACGGGGGGTGTTTTCTTCCCATCCTTGGTGCTGCAGAGGAAAGTCAGCTTGCTGCTCCTTTGAGCTTTGACTGCTGTAGGAGCTGCAGGTGCACATATATATGCATACATTCATGTGTCACACATGTTTGTGCAGCAATCATCCCCATTTCAGACGGCAAACTCTCGACATCCTCGGTTCCAGTATTGTCCTGTAACTCCCCTGTATCACAGAGCCCCTCCACAAGCCATGCCCTGTGTCTCATTCTCATCTTGTTTAAATCATCAGGGAAAATGTACCAGTTTGAGCCACTTGTCTGGATTTCCCTCCCAGTTGCACAGGGGCAGAGGGATGTCCAGTGCCTCTCTGATGGGTGGATGGTAACTGCCACCTCTGGGTGACTCTGTCTCATTTTCGAACACAGACCAGATCCCTGAATTGATTTTTCCCAGTGGCTCCACTCATCTTCTAAGATAACAAGTTTTCTCCCATCCCCCAGGATCTCCCATCTATTCCCAATGATGTGTAACCCTCTGGAAAGGTCTGATCAGGAATAAGAAGCAGAAGATGGCTGTACTAATTTATAAATCACAGGAATGGATTTAATACTTCTGAAATTATCTTGGAATAGCGTATCTAAGGATCATGAAGATTTTTGAATACAACGAACCTGATAGACTCAATAAGAGACTTTGGTTCAAGCAGGGAATTTTCCCTGCTGCTATTTCCCGAAAGCAAAACTGCTTCTGTGAAATAGCTATTTCCTTTTCTTTTAATGGAAAACTCAATTTCTATTCCCTTTTTCTTAGCCAGTTCCTCCTCTTCACCTTCACTGCCACAAATTCCCTAATCTTGTTATTCTTGGGTGTTGGAAAAGTGTAATCATCTGAGCCATGAAATCAAAGACAACAGGAGCATTTCCAAGGAGGTGACTTAAGTCAGAGGAATTAATTCTCCCAGCAGACAGCTCTGATTTAGAACAAATGTGATTTTAAGAACTGAAGCTATGTTCTTAATGAGGCTCTATGAAAATATATGTAGCCCAGAGCTGCTGGGAAATTCAGCATTACGCCAGAGCAAGGCATCATGTCAGGAGAACAACAGCCAACAGGATCATTCAGTAAGCTCATCGCTTAGTTCCCTGCGGAGAAAACCCATCTCTGTATTTCCCACCCCCAGAGATCTCTGCCCTGAACAAGGGTATCTACAGCTATTTATTGAGTGACCAAAACTGGCCCACCAAAAGATGTATTCTGAGGTTTAATCAAGGAAAAGAGATGGTTTTTCCTCCTGCTCTTTCAAATGAAGCCAGCACACATGAGCACATAGGTCGGCACACAATACAGGGTTAATGCATAGAAGTCCTTGCTCTGGATGTTACAGATGCTGAGATGTTTTTTTCCTCTCCCTGGGATAAGCAAGACTAATGCTTTGATCTGAGTTGAGACCCCTTTTCAGCTCTGTGCCTCGGTTTCCTTTCTCACCTCTTCTCTTTCTGTTTACCCAGAGCGGGGTCTGCCTTACTTGCACCAACACAGCAAAGCACTAGAAGCATGGATGGGACCATTGGTCATCACCATGGTATAAGACCACATTCAGAGGGATTTCCAGGGATTTACGGCCGGAAAAAGGGTTTCCCAGCAATGATGCAGCAAAAATTTGCCTTAGCTTTGGGGCTGGTTGGTGTTTTCAGATGAAGGATAAGAAAGAAAAGCCATTTGGAGATCATCATGTAGCATGAAGCTGGGAGGGCAGCCTCAGGGAGCTTTCCATGCTCTGCTGCCTGGGTTTACCTCCCCAGAACAAACAGCTCTGCCACTCCCAGGTCCAGCTGTAATTGCCAGCCAAGGGTTCTTTTATCCCCAGTGAACTCAGTGGCCTCATGAATGGTTCCCAAATAAGCTGGCTGCTTATTTGCACAACAGCCACAGGGTGCAGGCAGCAGTGATACATCCACCCACAAGCCAGACCCCTTGGGTTTGCCTCCAGCACATCCTTCCCACATGCAAAATCTGCCTCTGAATGGAAGGTGCAGAGGAAGCAAACAGGTAAAGCATCAGGCACTTGCAATGGGAGAGGGAAGATGAGCTCTCAATGAGAGCATCAAGTTTGCCTGGCTCAGCTGGAGATAAAAAGATGAATCACAGATCATACCAATTTCTCATACTGAGATAACAACAGGGGATTTGTCTCCAAAAGAAGCATCTTTTCTGCCTATGTGCCAGCAAAATAACTAATTTTCCTGTCTGACTTTATAGCAAACTTTGTCAAATATCCCTCTGGCACCAGGCCAGAGAGCTATATATGACATATATATATATGCTCATTGTCACAGCAGATTGATGCCAGGAACTCCAGCAAAGATTTCAGCAGCAGAGACCTACCTCCTTTGATGGTTTTAGGAGGGTGCACAGATCTCTGGAGGCACAGCTTATTTAAAGCACCATTGTGGAGCAACCTGGCTTTTGGGACTTTACTGAAAGTAGGAGGTCTGGGAAGGGACTGTGGCCCCAAAGCTGCAGTTTGGTCCTTATGCAGAGAGAGAGTCCAGCAAGATCTTATTTTAGGGGTGCCTGGAGGATTGAACAATAGAGCAATTCTCAAGTGTTTGGATTGGAAATTTCATCTGGAACCTGGGAAGTTTTTTTCCTGGCAAAAGCTTCATGAGAACTGGTGTGCTCTGAGGACAGGCCAATTTCAAGGAATCAGAATTTCCTGATGAATATGTGCTCCCTGGAAAAACTCCTGTGAACTCTTTGTATGCAAGGATGCCTTGAAGAAACATCATCAGTCCTCCCAGGTCTGACACCCTCTGTGTTCTGAGAAATCAAAGCCGTGTCAGCATGTGCAGGTCCCACAGAGAGACTGAGAGTGATTGGAAGTAGCAGGAGATCTGCTGATGGAAATGGAGAAATCTCCCCTCCACAGAATTTGTAAATGAGACTGAACAAAGCCATGGAAATGAGCCTGTAC
This sequence comes from Coracopsis vasa, assembly GCA_026283785.1. NCBI lineage: Eukaryota > Metazoa > Chordata > Aves > Psittaciformes > Psittacidae > Coracopsis > Coracopsis vasa. The sequence continues at coordinate 28,328 of JANHGB010040573.1, read as the reverse complement.
AGAGCAATCCTCACTGACCAGCCCCAGTGTTCCCACTGTCTTCTGCAGCCTCGTGATTCACTGTGAGCCTGGGTGAGAAGTGGTCCCCTCCTTGCTGGAGCTCCCTAGATCGGCAGTGGGGGCAGCTTGAAGAGCAGAAGTCTCCAAATTGGGCACCACTGCATGGAGCCAATCTCCAAGAGGTTTAAATTGATATTAAAATGAAAAACTCAAGTTTCCAGCTTCCCTAGGAAATGTGAGAGAGCAAATGGTGTAAGACAACGCCTGGGGAGATGCTCCACATCCTTAGTCCATCTGGAGAGGTGTGCTGCTGCAGAGGATGAGCATCTGCTGTGGTTTCACATTGCCCTGGGAACATGGGCAAGGTGTCACTCTGAGGCTGCCCCAAACAAGGAGCTCTTTGGGGTCATCAATCTGAGAGCCAGGAGGTGTCTGAGGCTCTCTCCTGTGGATGCTGAAAGCTCAGCTGAACTGACAGCATCTGACAGCTGGAGAAAACCAGCCTTTCAACCTCTAAGTTGAGCACATTTGCTATGGACTTACTGCAGACTAATGACATAAAAGCTCATATTTTTCTAACAGATGGACTTTGCAAATGGAAATTTCATGTTTTCATGGATATTTTTGCTCTTTCATGGATTTCTTTTTCCTTCTTCCAGGACTTACCCAGGGAAAATGCCCCATTTCTTGCACAAGAGAAATACCTGGAAGTTTTGCCCCTTTGCTGTGGACTTAAAGTCATGCAAAAGAATGGCAATTTATAAACATTCATGCAGCTCCTGAGCCAAAACCAGAGCGATAGGATGCAAAGGGAGGTGAGGGCTCCCAGGGAAGGGTGAGCATTTCACAGGAGGGAAGGATGGAAGAGGCTAGCCAGCTCAGCCTAATGAAAGGGAAGCTCTAGGAATTTGTTTCAGGGATACAAATTTCCAGGTGGCCAAAAGGTATCTTGGTTAAAAACCATTGTTTGTACAAGGGTGAAAAGAAATAAATAAACTGGCCACAGATAAATTTGTGCTGGGAATTAGAAAAAGCTAATTACATTTCATGTGATGTTTCTGCTCTATGCTTCCAGACGCAGAGAGAAGCTCAGGGTCCAGGTTAGTGCTGGGCAGCTGCTATGGCAGGAATGGTACCAGCTGAAAGTGCAGAAGGGCAGCAGTGGATGCTCAGCAAAGCCTCCTCTGTGCTTTTCTCTCTGGTTCCACCTTTAAAAAGAAAAACCCTTCCAGGGAGTTCTTCCTAATGGCCAAAAAAATCCTTTCTCAAGGGAGCAGGCTTTCATTTTACACACGTTGTCAGTGGAGCCTCCTCAGCCAGCTCATTTCCCAGGTCTTTAACCAGCCAGCCTGCCTGGAACGGAGAGATTTCCTCTTGTCTCAAATCACTTGGCTGCACATGGGAGAGAAGCCCTTTGACGAAGAGAATTTGCAAGGCTCTCAAATCCTCTTTATTCTTGCTGTGCTACCCCTCTTTGACTCATCTCCAAGAGATGATGTTGGGCTAAGCCCAGGAGGAGCATGGAAAGGTGATGGCGCCAATCCTAGACACACACAAACACAACAGATACAGCTTCCACCCTTCCCAGCACCATAAATTAAGCATCATCTGTACCCAGGACTGGGGAGGATCAGCTAAAATAATCCAGTACATTCCTCCATCACCAGAGGGGCTGAATTCAGAACAGCTCACAGTCCTCACCCACCCTGGACCACAAACCTGCTCATCCCATGTTCCTAATACACCGGAGGCCCACAGTTCACATCTGGTCTGTTCAGGTACACAGATGGTAACAGACATGTTAACACACACATGCAAAAACCGAAAGGCTAAAATGGGCTATTCCTGTGTTACCCAATGCAATGACAGTGGGAGTCCATGGTGGGACCAGTGTTTAGGCTACAAGGGCTTCAAGGATCAATGTCATTCAAGGGGCAACATGAATTCTTAGGGATTCTTTTTCCTTGTAGCTAACTGCACTGTGTAGAAAATCAAGCAGAAGATTGAGGAGTACATGTCAAAATGAATACAGGCAGCCTTGGGTGACACACAGTCCTGGGGTGAGGGAGAGGGTGGTTGGTACAGTGAAAGAACCAGCAAGCTTACTGAGTGCAATTATTTAATGGGTCTGTCGTTTCCAAATTCCACGTTGCACACACATAAATAGTCATTTAGAAAAAGACTTACACCAGAAACACTGACTTGGAGAACAAGAAACTCTCCCTGTCTCCTGCTACACAGGGAGGCATGAGATTTACAACAACATTACAGCCGATCGCAGAGGCGGACCAACAGACAGACATGGGAATCCTGAAAGACAGAAAAAGGCAGAAGCAGGGCATTCATGCTTTGGAAGGCAGCAGATGCTCCCATGCCCACCTTGCTGTGTGGGCAGGAGGCTGGGGTCATGGCTTGGCATACAGACACACCACACCAGGGATCAGCATCTCGCTGGTCCTGCACCTCTGCTTGCCCAGGTACCATCCCTGCTGGTTGTCATCTCTTTGGTCCCAAGGGCATCAGCTCCCAGAGCAATACCGGCTTTATGGCGACCTGCACGTGCAGCACAGGATGTGCCTGGTCCCTGGGCTGTGTCAGTGTTCCCTGTATGGTACTGGCTGTGACGCCACAAGTCAAGTGTGAACCACACTGAACTCATAGCTGGCCTTCAAAGTCTCACTTCTGCCCCCATTCCTGCCCAAGGGGCCTTTGCCTTCTACTTGTATGGGATCTGCCATTGTATTATCCATCACTGGTAGCATTTCGTGGTGCAGCTGTAATAATTCCAGTATGCACACCCCAGCCTTGGTTTTCAAGCCTCGAGCAAGCAGAGAAAGGAGTTGTATGGTTACCACTTGATTTTACCATATTTTTGGCTCCAGGTGCTCAAAGAAAAGTGCTGCAGTAACTGTATTCAAGTGGACAAAGCCTCTAAAGGACTTCCAGCCTGTTGTGTGCCATCCCAAACGGCTGGTGAGACAGCAAGCTGGGAATCAAACCTAAATCATCAAGCTACCCTGTTTAATTGCTACAGCAGTCACCAGCAGGAAAAAACTGTGGGAGCCTTTTGTTCAGTACAGCAGTTCCTATGTGCCAAAGGGCAACAATGCTGGAGGCAGAGCTCACCCAGGAAAATGAGCTCTAAAGGAGATGATTGTGCAGAGACCAGACCATAGAGACTCATCTACCTTCAAGCAATCTATCACTTCCAGCTCAGGAAGCGCCTAAGCAATAGCTGGGAGCATGGAGGCTGGGAGAACAATTTGAGCAAGCAGCATCCTGGTTTTGCTCTGTCTTCATGCTCTTCAGACCTTGCTCTTGGCCTTGTCAGAAATGGGATGCTGGGCTAGCTGGGCCTTTGGAATGATCTGGTATGGTCACTCTTGTGTCCATATGGCTTCCTAATCATTCAAAGTCCCAAAACCCATGTTTCAAATGGAGGTTTTCCATTAACAGAGAATCTATGCAGCCATTTCTACACGAAACCCACTTTCCTGCTGCTGCCTCCCCACATATTGGTCTTTCCTATCACCACTGTCCTTCCGCACACTAATCCCTTATCTTCCAAGACAAGCGAACAACCACTACAGGAGTCAGAGCAAAGGCCCATTAGCACAGCACCATCTTCCCACTGAAGAACATGAAGCTTTTGCAGCAATAATCCATCACATAAGGGTTCCTCCGTGGCAGAGGTGGTGCCTTTGTGTTGAACAGCTCTCGATAAATCCTCTCCTGCAAACTCATCCCATTGCTTTGCAAGCTCATGAGCACATTGAGCAGCCAGTTTCCTGCAGCAAGGAGATCCACTGCTGATTGCCCGCTCTGTAATGGATCTTGCAGACTCTTCAGAGGAGATAGAGTCACCATCTTCCACCACAACTGTACTAAAGCCCATACAGTTATTTGGCCCCCTTTCCCAAGCTGGTGTGTGTCCCAGGCCAGCCTCCCACAAAAAGATGGGAAGGAAGCTGCCTAGCACTCAGTACACAATCATTGCTCAAAGACTTCATTTGCAGTCTCCTGCCAATCTCTGCTTACTCCAGGTTCCCCAAGGATTCAGTGTAACTGACCTTCCAAGATATGTACTGCACTGAGCAGCACAGCTGCAGCTCAAACTGATTAAAACAAGAGGAAAATACCAGTGTTAATGGTGATCCTTGTGATTTGTTGTCTTCTAGAATGGGATGGTAAAGTCACCTTAATGAAGGTAACACAGGACAAGTATTTTCAACAGAGGAGAGATTGTTTCACACTGCTTTTTTGATAGCAAACACACAGCTTTGTCCCTATTGCCAAAAAGCCTGGCACTAAAAATGCTGAAATCTTCCTGTGACTGAGTGGCAGCAAGCTCTAATTTACTGCATTCCTGCTTCTTTTATGTTCAAGAATTGCTTCACTTCTGAGAAGAAAGAGCTGTCATTTGTCAGCCCCGTGTAGCCCCTCCTTCCAGCCATCACATTTCCACATTAAGCTAGACAAATTAATTCATTCCCCTCTTCCTATCCACTCCCAAAAAAAGCCGGTGTATTCCCAGGAACTGAGAGTCATCCTTTCACAGCAACATCATTATCAATTTTCTTTTTAAAGCCATGTAATGGGCATGTTTCAGCAAAAATTCAGACTTTTCCTGCTGTTGCATCCACCTCCCTTCAATTGATTCAGAGAGAAACCTGTCTGTCTGCTGGCTTTTCACAAGCAGCTTCCCCACGTCTCTGACCGATGGCACATCATGGATCTCCAGCCCACCCACTGCAGCATCTGGCTGGCTGCTAACAAAAGCTCTGCCTGGGCTTAGGACGCATCCAGGTCCCTGGGCAAGTTGAGCTGTATTGCCTCTCCTCCTGTGGTATACTTGGCCGCCGGCCCATTGCCTTCCATGGTGAAGAGCTTGCAAGCCTTCGCATTCTCATGAACCGGTGTGGACTTCTTTGAGGAGATGGGGGAATTTGTGGGGCTCAGCTGAACAGCAGTGGTATCCTGCACCGTGTGCTCGCTAGTTTCAATTTCAAAGGCTGTGTTGCCAGGTTTGATGAGCCCAATGTTGGAACCTGGTTTGGATTTCCTCGCCCCATGAGCTGGGGGCCTCCTGCTGCAGATGCAGCAGGCACCGAAGAATGTGAAGGCCACCACCAGTAAGATGGGTCCGATGATGATGGGAGGGTTGTTCATAGGGAGGAAGGTCCCGAAGGCAAATGCTCCCACTAAGGTGATGTTGATCCCTGCTAGCATGATGCAAAGTCCACAAGCACAGCAGAGGGCAGGGGAGGGGAGGCCCTGAGGTCGTGTCTTTTTCTGGATGGGTTTTTGGGGCAAAGAGGCACTGCTCTTTTCACTGAACATGTTGAGATTCATCAGAGGTCACTTCAGTCCTCACAGGCTGTACACTGTGTTGAGAAGGTTAGTTTTGGTCTCCTGCTGCCTTGAAATCCCTGGAGAGGAACAAGAAAACATGCAGTTGTTAGAGCAATGAACCGAAGGTTCATGATGACCAGCATCATCTTGTTTGCTGGTGCCAATAACTAAATAGAGATTCAAGCCTGTTCCCAAGTAAGGGCTCTCACTGCCCATGGTGGCCATATGCAGTCAGCCTCAGGATAGGAACTGAGCGCAGTGTGCTCAACGACCTTTGCCTAGGACCCAAAGCAGGAGCACATAGCTCTGAATGGCAACAGCAGCTCTCCATGGATGAGATTATTGGATGTGGTAAGAGTTGGCTTTGTGTTCGCTGTATTTTGCTAGGAAGCCAAATTGCTGGAAGCCAGATTGCCAGCAGTTTGCTGGTGATGCCTTTGATTTTAGAGACAGGAGAGCATTTCTCTTCCCAGCCTGATTGCAAACAATAGCAGTCTGTCCTCTCCTACTCCCCTGCCTCACTCCCTAGCTTCTCCCCTCCTCTGCTGTTAAATCACTTTCAAAAGGGTTGCTGGGGGAAAACTGGTACCACACAGGTTTCCACTGCAAGAGCCAAGAATCACTGTTGTGCTATTAACACTTTGCAGCCACTACATTAAAAACCCCACCAAATCACCCCCCATCACCCTAAAACATGCCAGTAGGACCAGCAAGAAACGGCATTTCCAACATGTTTCCTAGGTTATAAAATTTTCCCGCATCTCCAGCTGAGGCAAAGCTCTGCTGCTCTATCTGGTGTCATATCTCATTTCCATGGCTTGGGCTTTTGTTTAGACCTGAATGAAGTGCAGCAGTGAACTTGGAGTGAAGTTCGTATTCAGTGAGACATCAGCTGGAGCTGACAGGGACAGGCACATGGAAGGATTAAATCCTTCCTCATTGAGGGGTGCCTGGCTGGGGAGGAGTCTCTCTGTAGGCAAAGATTTCCCAGGAGAACTGAGGGTGTGCGACAGAGAAAGGGCATGTTCTCTATTAGCCAGGCTAATACACACACATGTTGCTCCAGCAGTGTCTTTTTGTGCTGCCTGGGAGTCCTGGCACACTGCTGTGGGCTGGAGCCCTGATTCTGCTTCCTTCACCAGCCACGAACCAGCAGTGAGATAGCTTCTGGTTAAAGGCTCACATATACACACACACACACTGTTCTCAGCCCAGCTCTTCTGGATGCTAGTCTGAATCTTAGGCAGATACAGGCTGCAAACACCCCAGCATGGCTCTTCCCCTCTGTTTACCATACATTCTCCCAGTGCAAAGTGCTCAGCAGGGAACTGTGTGGGTCCTCATGATTAAACCATATAACAAAAGCATTCCACTGGGTTTCTCCCTCCTGACTGCTCAGCACTCACTTGCTTCTACCCTGCAAGAATTCCCTCTCCTATCACAGCTTCTGGGCTCCAGTGGGACACACAAACAAGCCAGCTGCCTCTGCTCCTAGGCAAGGCAGAGACCAGGGATCATGCTCCCACTGAGATTTCCAAGAGGAGCTTCAACCTGTTGCCTATCACATCTGTCAGCAGTCACCTGTACTTGCTCCAGAGAGACTATGCTGGCATCTGTCTGCTTTCAAGGCTGCAGCAATATCACCCAGCACAGTCCCTGGTAGCTCTTTTTCTCTGCCTGGCAACTTTTGTTCATCATTACAGCTCTGTGAGCATTATGGGTTAAGCTTGGGCAAAGTCCTCACTGGGCCCTCCCCAGACTGTAACAGAGCAAGAGGGAGACAAGACACCTTGACAATGACAAATCAGGGCAGCCCATCCAAGGACAGCTTATCCCACCAGGTAAAAGAGAACCACAGATCCACTCTGGAAGGATAAATGACCTGAGAGCAGCTGGGCTCAGGGTGGGTACAGTCTCCGTCAGCTTCCCAGGCATTCAGGGCTGCTTCCCAGAAGGGGAGGGAACCACATCTACAGTACAGAAATAGGGATGCAAGGACGGAGACCTCTCACCCTGCAGCTTGACTGGAAGAGGCACTGGCTACTCCTTGGTCCACCCGAGGACAGAGATTGTGCCAAGGGGCTGGTCAAGTGATGGCAGCTACCTGCCTCCTGCCAAGTGAGGAGGGAAGAAAGGAAGTTTGCAAATAAACCTCTGTGGCTAAAGCAGGGATGAGTAGCTTACCAGGAGTCATCATCCTAGGATGCCCATTGGGTTGGGTGTCTGGGAACATATTAGTATCAGCCCGCACAAAAGGGTCCTGGAACTCTTCAGATACATCTATGACTGTAAAACATGTATCTGTCAGTTCAAAGGGCCAGGTCTAACACAAGGACTGTTACAGTGCTGAAGAGTGAAGGTACAGCAACATGAATCCAAAGGTTTGTGTTGCAGCCTTATCACCCTTATAGGAGAAATAAAAGAAAGTGGGGGTAACTGAGGGAGCAAGCCATCTAACCTGCTGAGATGGCATCAAAGAAAACATAGGGAGCTAAATCTGCCTCATTCACATTATGTATATAGAGATACATATATATATGCATATATATGCATATATAGAGATATATATATATACATGTATAGATAAACCCAGAACCATGGGACAGAGCTAGCTGGAGTGGTCAAAAATAGAGCCAGGGTTGAGATCTTATTTAAACTGTGTGAGCAATTCTGGGGCTTGTCACACCGTTTTCTACAGCTGCACCATAAGGGCTCTGGCCATGCTATGTTCAAGACAAAACCCTTTTCCCATCTGCTTTGCTTGGAGCACCTACATGCAGGTATGGACCTTTCCCAGCAGAAAGTAATGGAGTCATTGGAGAATCCAAAGGAACCCTGCCTGAAGTGGAGACCTCTCCCGTTAGCCTGGGGACAGAAGAACTTGGGAGACAGCACCGTCACAGAGCTAGGACATGACCTGCACAAACACCATGGGGTAACCAACAGTACATAGAAGACAGCGTGTTTGGACTGGGAACATTTAGAAGGTGGATCATTGTTTGCTCTTGTCTTGATCTCCATATAAAACATCAGGGATTACACACAGGGGATTCCTGTTGGAAAAACAGATGAAATGGGGATGAGAAAGCCAGCAAAGCAGCGGAGGATAAAGCAAAAAACAAACCAAAGCCACAGAATGCTTTACACCATCCTCTATCTGATGAGACCCTGCAACAACCCAAAGTCCATCTTTATTCTGATTGCTATATACAACAGAAGCATCTTTGTTTTCCTGCCATCTCCTATAGCACAGGCTGATGCTGTGGGCAGTAGGGTCCCTCTCCATCCCACTCCTAACCTGCCTGACAACATCTGGCAGCTTTTACCTTCTGCTTCAGCCAAGCTAATGGGTTCAAAAATGATCAATTTTCCAGCCAAATTATACTGTCCAAAATGACAAACTTTCTTGTCCTCAGGAGTGAAAAAAGTTCTCTTTGGGCTCTCTGCGTGAAGCAGGTTCTTTTCTTATCAGTTACAGTCTAGGTTTCTTCCTCAAACATTTCATCTTGAAATGCATTACAGCCAAGCACTATTACACACAAAACAAGCACTGCATATCCAAGCTAGAGTGATGGAAATCCAGAGTCTGTAGTGACTCCTTCCAGGGGAATATCCATCCCTCCCTGTATTCTCAGGGGAACAGAGAGAGATTTTCATTCACAGCTATGAGACTTCCTAGAGCTTGAGAGGTATACTGATATATTCAGCCAGCATTTCAGGAGCATCATTTAATGCCACACCAGCAGCACACACAGCTAGGCAAGCTTTCCTCTCAGTTGTAGCGAGGGGGATCGAGCTGTCATCCTTCCACACTGTCTCACAGCAGCAACACAGCCAAAATATTTGACAGACCCCAGATGAGTCTCCTTTCTAGAGGTGTGATGGCACAGTGAGATAATGACAGTGATCAGCAAACAGAAATCGCAGTCAGACAGCTATAACCACCCCCCGCACACAGACACATTCACAAACACGCACCCACCCACCCTTTAGCTATCAGGAGAAGCACAAGACTTTCTCCCTGGGCAAAGTGCTGGGAAACTCTCAGGCAGAGCCTCAGTGTCTGGAAGGGGAGGACACTTACCTGGATTGAAGCGTGGAGCCAGGGAAGGTGATGGAGAGAGCGGGTGCCCCGGCTCTTCCTTCACCCTTTATTCGGGGATGACAAAACCATGGCTAGTCCCAGCATGGCCAGGGCTGGAAGCGCTGGGAGAAGGATCTCACATGCCTCCTCCCCTCCGTTCTCCGAGCTCGGCAAACTTTGCTCGGGTGCGAGGCGAGCCCCGGGAGAGCTCAGCGGGCTCTGTGCGAGCTTGGCCGCCTGCTCCCCGCTTCCCTCCTTCCCCTCGGAGGATGATGTCCTTCTCCTCAGGCAGACGCAGCATCGCTGCCCCTCTGCATCCTTTCGCGCCTCCTCCACCTCCTCCTCCTCCTCCTCCCGCCCGCGGTCCCCAGCAGGGCTCAGCCCCACCGTCCGGCAGGTTCTCACCCTCTCCCCGCGCCTTCTTTTCCTCTTCCTTTTCTACTCCAGGGCTGCAGCTCCCGCCCCCTTCAGCTGACAGAGGTGCCCGGAGCAGAACAGCCCCTTTTCCCCCCCGGGGAGAGGAAAATCCCCGGAGCGGGTCTGCGCAGAGGGGCAGCCCCGGCCGGGGAGCAAAGCGCCGGTCGCCGCCCGGGGCGAGGAGGCGAACAGCACCGCTAAATGCCAAGGAATAAGATGCAGGCTCCCTGCTTGCTGTAGAGGAAGGGATCTCTTAAACGCAAGAGGGTAGAAAAGCACATTTTGAACAATAAAAATCAAATTACAACTGGTGTCCGGGTGCCTTTGGATGCTGGAGGGATGCAGGAGTGACTCCAGGTCGGCAGTGAGGATGCTGAGACAGGACCTCCCAGACATGTAAATGTTCAGGGTGTGGGAGCTCACAAATCCAAACAGAACAGGTCTTCATACGCAAAAGTACTGTTCTGAAGAGGCAACCAGATCTCAGGTTCGCTTAAAGGTAAAACATGCCTGATGCTAGACCCTGTTGCAAGCATAGCCAAGATCTCAGCACCCATATTCAGAAGCCAGTCGTGGTCTGTTTGCAGAGTTGGGGACCACAGGAAACAAGGCAAACTGCAAGTTATGCACTGGATGGAGCGTTGGTAATTCTTCCACAGCTTAAGCGGTGCTGAGGCTCACATGCCCTCATCTGCTCTCAGTGCCCACACTGCTGTAAACCAGCCTGGATGCTGCCAGTGACAAGCAAACACAGGCTCTTCTCCAGCTTATTGCAGAAGAATCCTGTACGAACCAGGCTGAAGCTGATTGAACATGAATCATGCTCCCCTCTTTTTCAAATTACTGCTTTCATGATCTCGAGAGAGAGAGAAGGAGAAAAGTAACACAGAGACAGTGAAAAACAAAGGTCAGAGAGAGAAAGCGCTGAAGAGGAATGAACACTTACTTCTCTCTATTCTCCAGGCACTACTTCATCCTAAGTATTCTTATTACAGCCGCATTCTCTACTGCATCACATTGCATTTCTACTTACAGGCCATCCTAGAAATGCAGGCAAAACCAAGCTTTGCAGAAAGGGATTCAGCCCCTGCTGAGGAACACAACTCTTTTCTCCTTAGCTTGGGTAAAGCTAGCAGCACACTGCATGACTGGGGGGGGGGGGTATCAGAAAAGCACTGCTGGTCAGATAAATTGACTGCCTGGGCTTCTAGAAAGAAAAAACTGGGAAATCTCATTTCAGGCCTTTCCGGAGATGCAGCATCTCTTCTAGGAATTTCCTGGCCCTGCAACATGAGGTTCAAATTGGCTCAGTGTACTCATCCCTACCAGAGAAGGGAAAGAGAGCACACAATGGAGGATTTTCTGGAGAAAATCTCCACATGGCACATCTGAAAGAGACAGTTCCACGTGTGGCAGAACTGGTGTTTAGTGTTTGCTGACTGTTGCTGGGTAGAAATCGGAGTGGCTGAACTTATTCTTGATGTGGCTCCATAGAGCTCAGCAGAAACAGCCCTATAAGCCATGTTATTTAGGAACAGTGGCTGTAATAGGGAAAGAGACCTCCAGGGTCATTGATTCGAGTCCCCTGCTATCAGTTTATATAATAGCATTCATAAAGCTCTCAGGCTCCAAAGGGAGCCAATTAGTACTGAATGACCTGTGAGCTGTTCCCTGATCGCACGAGGAAGCGATGAAGAAGGCTGCGCCCGCTTCAGGTTGGCTCTTGCATGACTCCCCATCACACTTTGTGCTTAATGGTCCATAAACCCAATAAAAAAGCCTTAGTAAAACATTAGATATTTAGGGCTCCACTGAAGCAATCATTCTGTGTTTTGCATATGTGGCCCTGACAACCTGGCAGACTGCCTTCATGTGATTAAAACAACTGCTAATTCAAGAACTAAAATTAAAGGCTAGATTTCCCACTGGTATAAATCAAAGCAGAAGCATTGCATTGCAGAGCTTTGATAGCTCATGAGCATTCAGGATTTAGCAAGGGAGGTTTGCCAGACTGATGGCTCCTAATTTCAAACTTGCCAGGAACTGGGAAGCCTTGCCTTCTTTAGAGGCAAGATCCCAACCCTCAGCTGAATAGAAATCATATTCCTCTGGGAGAAGCTGTTTGTTCCCAGCTCCTGCTGAATTCAGAAACCAGCTTAAGTCAGAAATTTATGAATGAGAGGAGGCAAAATTGCCTTTTCCCATTGTCAGTTACTGGCTCTGGTTTGCATTACTAAGAAACCTAACTCAGGCAGCCTTGCTGAGGCTGGGCTTCAGTTCAGTGTCACCACTTCCTGGGCTGAAGCAGGTCAGGGTGGTGATTACCACATATGAAGCCCTTAGATATCATGCTGGCTTTCTGGGGTTTCTCTCTGCAAGAGTAACTGAAAACAGGTGGGATGGATAAGAATGATCCACGCTTTCAAAGGCTTTTTGGTTGGGACTAACACTGGAGTGAAAATGTGTGAGCAGCATCCATGCTTACGAGAGCTGCAGCACACCAACAGCCCAGTTCCTCAGCACAACAGGACCAAAAAGCAGCAGCCCATGATGCTGCCTGCTGAGCTATACCCATCACACAAGGAGCATGTGGGAGACGGAGAATGCCTGGAAGTTTATGGTCCAATAAGATCATTAGACAAAGGTCACTGCCGAAATGTCCCCCTGCAGATTTCCACAAGGTCTCCAGAACTGGCATCTCTGTGCATCTACATTTTAATTGCCTCTTAAGGGAAGGAAATGCCAGACTGAAACTGCTGTTGCTCCAAACCAACTCTAAACGCCACCATGTCTGCCTGAAAGTTTGCACTTTCAGGGTCTGCTCTCTCGTGGCTCTGTGCTCTTTATGGCAATTCAAAGAGGGCAAAGCCAATTTCTTCAGCAATTCTTACCTGTCTGTAACATCAGGTGCAGAAAGAAGGAGGTAAAGAAGTATTTGCCATTCCTGAAGGCAGCTGTGAAGTTCCTGTGCAGGAGATTTAAACCCATGAAGGAGACACCTTCTTGTACAGTGTATAATTAAAATCACAGGACTTCACTGTGGACAGCAACGGTATTCACATGCTCAGATCCAGGACACAGGTGGAACTGGACCTGTCAAACACAACAGACCAGCTGCAGCTTCATGATGCCCCTATGTTTCTGATCACTGGGAACAGCCTGAGGAGAAAAGCTTCCTCCAGGTTTGCCATGGCCCATGTAATCCAAGCCTCTGCTATTGACAGCTGTTGAGCCAGAATAATAGGCAAGATAGATATTTTTACCTGATCCCACAACTGTTTTCATGTCACGGATGAAGCCTTTGTTGTTTCTGAATGTAGATCAAAACTTGCTTTTCTGATCAGAGAGACTTGGCAGCCACACTTCATGCCTAGTCTCCCACAGGACAACAGCAATACCCAACATACTCACCACATTTCAGCAGGGATATTTCCTACTTTACTCTGCTCTTCCTGGGAGCATTCTCATTATGCATAGCACTATCTTCACGACTTAAAGCATCTTGGCCAGCTATTTTGTTAGCAGATGTCTCCATCCCCATACCTGCTCACGCCCATACACTAAACCCCTTCAGAACAGCGGTCAATTCACTTCCAGTTAACCATTTTAGCTGGAGACTGTAGGCAGAATACCTGTATTTCCTCATCAGGTTGCACCTCCTCAGGGTGCTGGCAGCTTCTCCTCAAATGCTTGTAGAGCACTCAGCCCAGCTGAACCCAGTGAACCCCTTCATAGTGTGACCTGACATGGGCCCAACCTCTCCTGAATGATTCACTCATGCCAAGACCCCACACACAGCCTTGAGGAAGCTGAAATCAGAACAGGACACTGCTGGGAGATAGACTGAGAAAGGTGCAAAAGTTGTCTTCATGCCACACTGCTTGGGATTTGGGCCCTGGACAGAATGGGGATCTCAGCGGGTACCATTTGCCTGACTTCCAGCATCACTAAAACTGTGTCTTTCCCATTTAGATTAGGCAATCTACTTCCATAGCACCTTTGTGGTTCTGTGGGGTTCTTTGGGGTTTTATTTGTTTGCTTGTTTTAAATAATCTAGGTATCATTTTTCCCCTTCACACAGAGAAGAAAAAGGCTTCCAGATGTTCAAACAAGTTTCCTCTTCCTATGGCACCCTCTGAAAACACTGAGCTGAAGCAAGTTAGCAGAGGGGAAACAACAGTGCCAGCGGCTGTCCTGCTCCACAAGCTGTACAGGAATTTTTAATGAAGCTTTCTCAAACAGGAGGAAATCAACGGGTCAGTTATCAGCAAGGGGCAAACGTTTTTAATTACCTTGCAGGGAGGATTATGTCTCCTGTGTTTAATTCTCAAAGGTTCCCACTGTCAAACTAATTAGTAAGCAGTTTCACTGAAGAGCAGGCCTGAAGTTATGCAGCTTTACTCAGCCAGGAGGCAAACACCCAGTTCATTCTCCTCTCTCACATTGTGGTCCTCTCTGCTAGCCAGATCAGAGCAAAGGATAGTTGATCTGGAAGAGACAAAACCACACAGTGTGCCCATTGGTAACCCTACTTCATGACTCCAAATGCAGTTCATCAGAGACTGCAGTGTTACATCTACTTCTTTAAGTGCTGGTGGAGATTTTAGTTAAAGGGTTATTGACATAAACTGAAATCTGTGTGCATTGTATGTTATACTTTAAACACTCTATGCTACATATTACATATAATATTTATCCTATTTTCCCCTTCTTCATTAGGAAGAATACACAAATACATCTGATCTGCATTTAAGCTGGCAAGGACTTAGCAGCCTTCATGGGGTTGTAGTCATGATACTGAGGTCCTGATCCAGTAGAACACTTAAATCGTGTTTTTTCTGGGTTTTGGGTTATTAACTTCAGTGGGGTTATTCACAATCCTTAAGGTAAGTATGTACTTTCTATGCTCAGTACCTTCCCCAGACAAAGCAGAGGTAACACCACAAGAACCAATGATGTGCATGGAAACAGAATCAGGCCTCATGCATGAAACATCACCTGAACAAGGAACTTTTCTTCCAAGAGCATTTATGCTCTTCTGTTGGGTGTATGTCTTACATTAATTTAAGGACATCTCTGAGGATGGGATTTAGGGGTGTCACAAACGAGCAGTGGTGAACTTGGCTTTCGATCATGAACAAACCCAGATATTAAGGAATCTGAAAGGAAACAATAACCAAATGTCATGTTCTCTCTGAACCCTACTCTGGTGGCTGAGACCAAAGCACAAGAAAGATGAAAGAGGACATCCATATGCACCACCTTCTGACCCCAGGCAACCTACATCAGTACAGCCTTGGCAACCAAACCCACAGAGTGGTCTATTGCTTGACCACAGTATCTTCTTGTCCATCCAGCCACTCAAGTGTCCCCTTGAGCAAGATAGTGCTGCCCAGCTGAGCCACGGGCAATATCAGAGGCTGACTGCAAACATGGTCTTAGGTGCTTCAGGTGCAACTATGTTCATTTCATTCATCCCCATGAGGAAAAGCACCCACATGGTGATTTAGACCATCAAAATCTATTTCACAGCGGAGGCAGGCTGAGGTAGTTACTATGAGTAAAATGATGGATTATAGCTTTCCACATCTTGATAATTTCATTGCTTTCAATGGTGTCCCCATTCAACCTGTCCCTTTGGAATAGATTTGATGTTGCTTTGTGAACTAGCAAGGAGAGACATAATTTGCGCCTGTTATATCCATCTGATGATCTACTTGTAGCACACCAGACCACAAGAGATACTTATTACCACCAGCATAAATCACATTACACTAGCCAATTTGAGTTCCTGGAAAACCTAGCTCTGAGGGACGTCAGACTCAACATTATCAACAGATGGTGTTTCTGTCTGAATTCAGAGGAGGCACGTCCTTGATCAGTCCATCACTGCTTAGGGCACTGATGCTCGTTTCTTACCCATCAGTCTTTACCCAAGGGCTGATACTTTACATAGCAACACACAGTCTACAAGGATGGTTAATACCTGGAAATACAGACACGGTGAAAAGCAGTGTTGGAGTGATGCACATACAGAGTATACTTCATATCCATTCAAGATACATAGCACTTTGGACACAGTTGTGATCTCTTGAAAGTTCTTGTGGCTTGCAAAAACTCTTGGGCCCCTCACGGCTCAACCTGCACTACATCACTAAAACACTTCACAAGGTGACTCCTTAACTCTTCAGAGCAGCAAAATAAGCAAGAATCAAGTGAAAATTAAATATCAGGATTGGGAGTCCTTATTTGCCCTTATGTGAAAGTCTGGGAACTTTTTCCACACGTACCCTATCTCCTCAGCTTCAGGGTGCACAAAAGCCCCAGACTGGATCCTCCTGTGGTTTAGCCAGATCCCACATAACTTCATGGAAGTTGTTACAGCGACTTCAGTGAGCTGTGAACAAGGCCTGTAGGATGCTGCCCTGTGGATATTTACCCTCTGGGAGAGAGCAGATGTCTGTGGCCTCCATATGGGATATCAAGTTCTAACACAGCAAAGAACAGACCATTAATAACGCTCTTAAATGAAGTGGTTATAAGGTCATCACGTCAAACACTGCCTAGCATCATTGTGCCTGCATGAGTTTTATTTTACACACAGCCTTGGGAAGCATCTGTTTAAAACACTTGACTCCAACTCATTAGCTTTGCTGCAAAGCCTCTCTCCTAATACACTTAATCTGCTTCTCAGTTCCTGCACCACCCTCCCAGCCCCACCACTAAACACAGTGAACAGGTTCTGTTCTACCTCAAAGTACCTGCTGTCGGGATGAATGTAGCTCTCAAACACAAGACAAGCAGAGCTGTATTTGTCTATAGCAGAGATAGACACGCACACACACCACATCAGGCCCCACAACTACCCACTGGTCTGTAGGGAGCAACTGCTTCTCACAGGTTTGAGATTAGCTGCAGGTGTGGACATGTTTTTGCCTTCAAGAGCAGGATCCAGAGGGGGGAAAAAAATATCCCATGATAATAATGTGCCGTGAGAACGATGTCAGCTCATACATGATTAATTCAGCAGGCTTTGGAATAGGATCCTCAGCAGAAAGCAGTAGTGTGATCATATAACCCTTGACGAAAGAGATGGAGAACTCCAAATCAAACAAGTCTTGTCTCCTGCAAAGAGCAATCATCACTGTTTGCCCTCAGGACAACCAAGTCTTTTCTTTCAAGCAACTGGCACAGAGCAGAGGTTCCTCTTTCATCACAGAGTGATGGGATCCATCAGTAAATGAGAAACACAGCTCTCTTCTGCAGCACGCACATTTCAGAGACATGCCAGCAGTTGTTGGTGTAGGTGTGTTGAGAGCAGTAGGATCTAGATGAGCACCACCAGCCTGTAACTTTGCTGGCAGATATGAGAAAGCATTACCCACCTGCTGTAGCTGAGTGGACAGTGATGGGCAGAACAGGAGATGCAGAGAGGTGCCTTTCTATAGACAGATTTTACTGTTATTTAATTTTAGAAGTCACTGAAATTCCACAATTTCCCTTTTCCCATCCCACGTGCAGACAGTGCAGGGAAAAGGGGGAAAGCTGCCTCACTCATCAGTGAGACCCTGCTAACGCCTTCATCCTGATTAATACCAGGCAAGAATTAAGCATGAGGTTCTCTCTCAGCTATTGTCACTATCAGGATAATGTGAAATTCTGATTAAATCTCACATCTTCTTTAGCAAGCCTTGTAGAGCTGAGAAATCATAAAGTGTCATTAGAAGCAGATGCTGGTTTACAGAAGCACTTTTCCAGTGCCATAGATGTGGTCAGGACTGGGTACCCCTTCCCTCATCATCTTTCAGTATGCTTTTTGCAAGACTCCCATTTCACCCCTTCCACAGAGTTCAGGGAACAAAGGTGTTACATAAAAACATGTATGTAAAGGATTTCTGTCTCAAAGAGGACAAGGGAATGGTAATACACATAGAGTGGGAAACTGAGGCACAGAGACTATGTCAAGGTGAGGTATATCCCAAGACCATGGTCTAGACCTGCCTCCCCAAGTCCAGCAGGCAATGAGGAGATGCTTTCCAGTGTGTATGCATCACCCAGAGACACAGCACAAGCGCAAAGATGTTATGAACATCCCACCCCACTGCCCAGGGGCCAGGCAGCCACCAGCTGAGCACTCAGCCTCCCTGAGGTCTGCAGGAGATCAGGGTTTTACTCTTTTTCCTCATTAAATCGTTTGTAAAAGGAGAGTAAGGACGCTTAACCCTGTGTGAGGAGTCACTGCTTGCATCTTCCTCGGGCAGTAGAAGCAGTGCCTAGAATCATTTGCCATTATTTAAAGCAAATAGGAAGAACAGTCTATGTATGCAACATCCTGAAGGTCAAACTGTGCAATAAACAAAGCAGCATCTCAGGCTGAGGGTAAGAAATAGAGGCCAGGAGAAGCAGCTGATTTGACTGGGGGGTGGTGGTTAGTGCTACAGCAAACTACTGGGGAAAGATCTGCAGGACCTAATGAAGCCAGGGCTGATTTGTAACCATTTCTCATGCTCAGCAAG
Source organism: Coracopsis vasa (assembly GCA_026283785.1). Taxonomy (NCBI): domain Eukaryota; kingdom Metazoa; phylum Chordata; class Aves; order Psittaciformes; family Psittacidae; genus Coracopsis; species Coracopsis vasa. Next base: position 9,959 of record JANHGB010040573.1, on the reverse strand, counting down.
TGAGAGACTGCCCCCAAAACACTGCACTGTGTTTGGATATAGGATGAATTCACCAGCTGTTTTCTGGAAAGCCTGGGATGCTGCAAACACGGTTAAGGAAGACAAAAATAAACCCAACAGATGAAAAGACCTTGGATGAGCCTTTCTGTGACTGTTTTAAAGGAGTAAAATGGTCTTTTCTGAACACAAATTTCCCCCTCATCTTTCACATGTGCTCTTCTATTGATCATTAATTTCTCTATAAAGGGACAGGCAGTTAGCAGGGGGTATGGAGGCATTCTCCCAGCTTTCTGGTCAGATGAGGACTGAACTTTCCCTACCTCCTCAGAGAAAGGGACAGGAATCAAAGCTTCTGCTTAGCGTTCATTTGCAATCCTGACCTGCTGCTAATTACACTCCCCGGCCATGCAGTCCCTGCCCAGCCAGCACAGAGTTTAACTCCACTGAACAAACCCATTTTGTAATGACTGTCACTGTATTCCATCTGGATTTGGTTTTCTCTGCTCTTGTCAGGATCTGGGAAAGACATTTGCAAGTGATGAGCCCATGGTGTAACCTCTCACCATCCACCAGCTCAGCTGCGCCTGCTGACTATACACACTCCCATCCCCTTCCAATTAGGAACTGAACTGTGTTAGCAGCAGCACCACAGTAATTTTGCTGTGGGATCAGAGCAGGCTGGGAGCATACACAGAGACAGCTCTAGAGATTCAGCTAACAGGGAGCACCTCATTAAGTACCTCGGGGAGAGCTTTCAGCTGATGTGTTTTCCTTTGCACTCAAGATGGGCCTGGAGCATTCACACCAACTGCTGACAGGAGCCCACTCACAACTCATTAAGTGCAGTAACTCAATGACTGGCCATATCTGACGATCTCGAAGTAATTAAGTGTGTCCTTATTGCTCCTTGGTGCTCCCTTAGCAAGTTTTCTAGCATCACCTTGCAGTCATCTCTCCTCTGATGACCTTATTGGGAGTACTTGTTGTAAGTGCCCCCAGCTTTCTCCTCTCTGCTACCCCTGTTGTCAGGCTGCCTACAAGAGAAGCCAGCACTGCCTTGGTACGGAAACATCTTCTCCAGGACCAGCCATCTTCCTTACAAGCTCCACCTTACCAAAGGTACCACATCTTTGTTTCCAGGCTTTTACCACCAGCTCATGTGCAGGGTATCTGGTCATGTTTAACCCCACTTCATAAAATTGGAGGTAAACCCCATCCCTATACAACCTGGAATCTTGTGTCAGCTCCTCCACATGTCTGAATGGGTGTGATTTGGTGCTGGGTGGATTGAAAGTGCACTTTTGCTTCCCTGCGAGATTTTCTGCTTGCTGCTGGGGCTGCACAACACCCACTCATCTCAGTGGGAAATGGTATATGCCTCACAGAAAGATCAAGAAGCTGGAATTACTGAGTAACCGCAGCTTATTCCTGATTCAATAACATGGCAATCCCAGCTTCTGGAGAGATGGATTAAATCAAAGATTAATTCAAAGTCATTTACACCTTTCAGCCATTCAAGCAGATTTCCCAGGCCTGAGACCCGAAAGGTGGATCAGCGCCTGGAAACCTATGAGTATTATTTCAGGTGTAATTATTTATGGCCCGTAGCACAGCAACATCCGCTTGGCTCAGCCAGAGTGCTGTTTTCTGTCATTTTGGGTCCAGTTTGCTCATTTGGTCCCTCCGTGGATCATCCAGCAGGCCTCGGAATGTACAAGTGCAGCATACAGATGCTTTCCCCACCTAACACACCCCTGGGGTTCCTCCATAGCGGCTCCTATTACAACAGCCTTAGCCCACTCTCAACCAGGAGCCAAGGACCAGTGCTCTGAGATCCACAGCATCCCACAGGCAAACACTCGAGAGGCTCCTGGAGCAGGCCAGAGGACAAAAAGCAGTTTGCAAACCCAAACCCTCCCTCTGTTTATCATGCAGCAGGGTTTTGGTTGTTTATTCCTGACCAGGAGGTTTTGCTCAGCTCCTGGTGGTTTCCGCACTATGCATGCACAGCACAGGGATTCCTGCACAGCACAGGGATTCCTGCACCACACAGGCACTGAGAAAAGGCTGTGACTTAGGAAATAAAGAGATGTGCCCTTTTCTCCCTGCCTCTGCCCCAGATCCCATGTGGCACCTTCAGTACAACACTGCCTCTCTGCACCTTGCTCGCCCCTTCTGAAAAACATGCCCAATTACACTCTCAGCATCTCAGTCTCCCTGGTTCATCTGTTCTGCCATAAACTCCCCTGCTCTGCACTTTGCTCCAAGTCTCCAGCCATGCGAATGACCAGAGAAATAGAAATAGCAGCAGAGGGACTGAGTTGACAACGACCCGGTTTTATAGACAACATAAAGCTGGCTCTAATACTCTTGAGTGGCAAAAGTGTCTGTGTGGGGATGGAGCAGCAGAAGACTTGACTGCAGGAAAAACATTAAAAATGAATGCAATAAAACTTCCCCAGGTAACACTTGACTGGCCAGTTATATCACAAGTGGCATGTTTGTTAGAAAGCATTCATAAAACCTGCAGTATAATCCCAAAGGATTCATAGGAAACATTACACAGGAATTTATGGGTTTGCTGCAAAGTTTTATGCTTTCAGTACTGAGGCTTAGTTCCAGAAGACAGACTCTGGGGTGGGCTGGAAGCTATCCCTGCTCTCCAAAACAGGCAGGAGAAAACTAGGGGGGGAAGAGAAGCATCTTTGGGGATAGCACCTAAATGTGTGTCCCCCTCTGTGGGACTTACGATTATGCCAGTAGGGTACCAAAGCATCCAAACTGGCTGCTGGTGCCTCCAAGGCAGAAGGAGTTGTCCCACACATTGCTGCAGAGACCTCCTGGCCATTGATTGAGGTTTTGACCTGGCCTTTTCATTTGCCAGAGCAGAAGCCACATGGACATTTGATTTTAACCCTCCCAACTGTACCCCCAGTCTTTGAGAGAGCAGGAGGTGGGACAGAGGAAGGGCAAGAGCAGGGAACAGCATAGTGGAGATGAATGGGTAGAGAAACAAGAGCAAAGCAGGGAGACACACAAAGACACACACACATGATCAGCACCATGTAAGCCTCACTTCTGAAGGAAACCTGGCCAAAGAATAATAAAGAGCTATACAGATCCTACCCAGTTATACCCAGCAATGGGCATGTGCATCTGCCCAGGCATTTCAGAGCTCTGCTTCTGCAGCACCGCAGCTGCGGGTCTGTGGCAACGAACAGCCAGGGTCAGATTTACTGTGCTGGGAATGGGACATGGAAGAGGGGATGCTCCAAGCTTCCCCCTTGCTGTGCAGTGAGCAGTGGTCACACTGGTGTCTGCCCGCACTGTGGCTGCATCCAGCCCTGTGCAGCATCCAGCTGAGGTGGCTCTGCAGCAGGGTGGAGGGAAGGGAAGGAGTCAATAGAAAGGACGGAGCAAAACAGCATCCTCTTATAGAGTCAGTCAAGAATGAAATACCCTGATCTCCCAGAGAATGTGCCAGCAACAAACCTCTTCTACTTATTATCATTCCTTTTGTTTGCTTTTAATTTGCTCAACCTATAATTTGCTAAACAGGCTGCCCAGTAGGTATCATCTCAGAGCTATTATGCAGGTTCTACTTTTAGCCTGGAGTACAGAAACATATCAACATCCAGACTGGGGTATAGCCAGGAAAGCTGCTGCTTTCCCTGGGAAAACACCAAACATAAATTGTGTCCTGCTTCCATCCTGGAGCACCTTTTGCTCCTTGCAACAGCAGCACTAAAAATCACAGTGCAGTCAGGACGTTACATAGACCAAAGATGAAACACCACAGGGATGATACAAGGACACAGATCACACAATGGACCCACTTAGCAACCTGGAAGGCCCAGAAGGACCAACCCACACCAGAGTCCCAGTTTCTCCAGGCAGGGAACTGTCTCTCCGCTCTGTATTTGTAGTGCAGCACCAGATAGCACAGTTCCTCAAGTGGAGATGTGAGTAGCAGAACTAGGCAGAGCTCATCAGAAGTCTTTCAAACCCTTGTTTCACCAAGAAAACCATACAAGGGTTCATCTGAAACATCTCAGGTTTCATGAATCTAAGCTGATTTTCCTGATAAGATTGGATGCCTGCTTTCCTCCTACACCGACCAAGGACTAGTGCCAGGTCCCACAGCATCTTGACATATGGATTAAGCAGGGCTGAGCTCTCAGCTTTTCAGCAGAGATCCTGGGACTTTGAGATGTCTACAGATATCCCACAGAGCCTGGGGTCCATGGCAGTGTGCTGGGTCAGAGCCCCTGATCCTCAAAACCTCCTGCAGCTATTAAAGCAAACCAGAGTCAGTGCAAAACCCATTGAGGTGCCCAAGCAGCTACCATGCCTGAGAGTATCCAGCTCTCACAGAAACGTTACTCTGAAGTCTTCTATCTCGCAGAAAAATTGGGCTTTTAAGCCTGCTTTAGACACTGGAGGACAGCTACAATCCCCAAACATAAATAACAAAAGCTATTTGGAGGCTTCAGTGTTTTGTAATGGGAGGAAAGTGGCACGACTTAGACCAGAACAACCTCCAGTCCATTTAGGAAAGGAATCCACAATAAGGTATCGGCTTCTGACACCTGCTAAAGCCTTATGGGTCCTGCCAAGCGCCTGTGGACACCCAGCAAACATCACAGTATCTGAGGGCAGTTCACTTGTGTGTGAAGGATACAGATTGACTTCAGGCCAGTTTGCAAAATGATCCCAAGCTTCCACTTTCCCGTCTTTTGCTTTCTATAAAATTCCCTTGGGAAGGCAGCACCTCTGCCAGACAAGCTGTATTTTAGACTCTTCTCAAAACATGCTTTCTAGCTGGTTTTGATGCTTTCCGGAGCAGAGCCCTGCAGCTCAGCACTGCAGGCTCCTACCTCCCACTGAGCTAATACCCTCTGTCCCACTGCATAAGGCACTCACACAGGTCTTTTAGGTCCAGGATAAATACTGATTCCTAAGTCAGAAGCAATTTGTGTCAAGCAACACACTGTTCAGCTCACCCATAGGTGAGCTCACAAAAAACAAAGGAGTAAAGGCAACATTTACTACTGCCTTTACTCCTGGTTTGCCTGCAAGCCCTGTACCCAAACCAGGCTCTTGTGATGTTCCCTTATCCCGGGTGCCGCCACATGCAATTCCCTAGAGCCTGGCACCCTGTGTGAGAAATGCTGTTTCTCTACACCTTCTCCCTGGTTTCCAACAACACAACACAATTCTGTGGCCAGCAGTTTCTGACAGCTCCAGCCAAAGCAACCCCTTTGATGGTAGGTACATGGATACGGGAAGACAGTTCTGGCATTAAACATGACCATTCAGCCTGGAACAGCATCCCACTGCATTCTGCCAGTCCCGGGCTCTCTCAAAGGTTCATCACCCTTTTGTCCTAGCATGATTTCCTCCTTCCTTCCCCACCTACAACCTCCTTTAACAGGTCTCCTGCTTCACGTGCAGTCACTACGATCCTGGCTCTCTGAGACTGCAAGACTCCTTGGGTAAATGTGCCATTAGGGGGAGGAACTCTTCAGGCCAGGTTGGACAGAGCCTTGGGTGGCATGGTTTGGTGTGAGGTGTCCCTGCCCATGGCATGGGGGTTGGAACTGGATGATCTTAAGGTGCTTTCTAACCCAAACCATTCTGTGATTCTATGATTGGTTTTGGTGAAGACCTGACACTAAAAGCCAAAGAAGGTGGAAACCGATATTCATCACCTGCTGGGCTGCACTGTTTGGTGACTGATTCAGGAGGCAGGGGCTCTTCCCAAGATTCCAGCTGACACATCCCACCCGGAAAGACTCTGACTTTGCAAGCAGTTATTTCAGGATGAAAATGAGCTGCTACTTCTCTCTGTAAGTCTTGTGAGAGCAGTGTGACCCAGTGTTTTTCACCCCCTCTCCTCTTGTTTTCATCCATCAGAGGAAGCAAACATCAGCTCTCTGATGTCAGGCAATTTCCACTCAGGTTTCACCCAACTAATTATTACAAAGGGAGGAGAGGAAATAGAAATCACCCTGGGATCATAGCAGACATGGGTAGGAAAATTCTCAAGTTCATCTTCTGTGGTTAAGCTGCCTATCACAGGCTGAACAAGAAAGATGATTAAAGATAGTTGTTATTGCAGTTTAGAGCCAACAGAGACAGCTTGTACTGGGAAGCACAACACATTGTGCCTGAGAAAGCCTGCTGTAAGCATTAGATTACATTTGCTCGGAAAAGTGTCAGGCTGAAAGATGGAAAGACTCAAATCTTTGGGCCACTGAACAGCAGCAAAACAAAGAGAAAGCTGAAGGTCACTCGAAACAGGGAAGATTAAGCAGAGAGTGTGGCTGCAGTAAGATAGTCTTTTAGACACTGCTAGAACAGTGCTGCTGTAGGAGGGGAAGCAAAGGGCTGCAGCAGTGGGGGATAACACAAAGAGTAACAAAAATATCTTACAGAATCATAGGATGGTTTGGGTTGGAAGGGACCTTAAAGATCACCCAGTTCCAACCCCCTGCCATGGGCAGGGACACCTTCCACTAGAGCAGGTTGCTCAAAGCCCCATCCAGCCTGGCCTTGAACAATGCCAGGGATAGGGCAGCCACAGCTTCTCTGGGCACCCTGTGCCAGAGCCTCAGCACCCTCACATTTCTTCTGATGAGCAAGGCCAGTATCTGCATCCTGCATTCAGGTCTTGCAAGCACACTGGGACGGGCATGGCCACTGCATCTGCAATTACATCTGCTCTCTAGGACAAGACTGAGCCTGCACAAAAGACACTGACAGGTAACACAGATGAGCAACAAGGGAAATCCTTCTGGTTTTTTTACATGTTAAGATGAAGTGGCTTGGACTGGACCACACCAGCAGGCTGTAGCAGGGCTGAGGACTAAAACTGCTCTTTTTCCAACCATTCTCCCTCACCTACATCATGCTCATAAAATCTCCGTCCTCATTTTCTCTCTCTGCAGTAAACCATTTACCAGCTGAACTTGGCTCTATCTGAATCTGCAGCTGGTAAAGACACATTAACAGTTATTGCATCTAATAATGTATAAAAGTACACATATGGATCCTATTAACATACCAAGCTCACCTTGGGGCAGCAGGAAAGTCTTTTCAAAGCCTTCTCCAGTCCCAAAATCTATGACTGCCACTCTTCTTTAAGGCACAAGCTGGGATGCAGCTGGACAGGTTTTCTTAATCTAGTGGGACAAAGATGCAACACCAATACCAACATGAGTCACTAAAGAGAGCAGGCAAACAGGAGCATTGCTGACCTGCACACAGCACACACATCTCCCTGCATCAGCTTTTGCTAATTTTACTAATTACATTTTCCTAAAGGGAGATGTTATTTCAGGTTGTACTGGAACTAGCCCCTTCCACTTGTCCCACCTTTTGTGTTACGTACCACGATGCTCAGAGCAGAAGAGGATGTGATTCTGCAATATCTTATAAGCCTCCCAGCCCATTTGGAAGGGAAGGTGTGTTCATACAAGTTTTTAAGTAGGCTGATAAGCAGAGAGGGAGAAATGCTCTTGCTGAAGAAGGACAATAGTTGGTTATTGTAAAGTGAATCTAGATAGAAAATGAGAGGGTCTAGGCCAGGGCAGACTGAATCGCTCTGTAAACGCTCAGTGCTAAGATAGCCAAGGTAATTCCATCAATACAAGACACAAGCTGGCACAGGTACCCCTGCATATCCTGCAGTCTCTACTCCACAGAAGAAGAGACAATGCTTTCTGCAGCCCCCATAAGGAGACATCCAGAGCTCTGTATTACCGCAGGAGTCCTTAACAGCCCATAAATAGAGCACTTGTGTAAAGAGACAGCCGTTCCCCCCACTTACACAGTCAGGAGCTGCCCTCTCCTAGCCATGGCAAGAGCCATGCAGAATAAAGGACCTTGCCCCTTCAGAGCTGATGCCTTGTTTAACTCTTAGCAGTGAGGTCCTGGTGACAGGAAAGGAGGAAAAGAGAACAAAACAGCAGTGAGAGCTTTATAAAGGCACCAGGGAAAAAAAGTACCAGGAAACCTATGGCAATGCACCCCAGGAAACACACTTGAGGCTTGAGCAGAGCAGCAGGGGCTGGAAACTGGAGAAACAGCAAGCTCAATAAACAGTCCAGCTCATCCCTGGAGCCACAGGGGTTCTCCGCAGTCCAAGACACCTCCTGGACCACATAAAGGCACACATCTTCAGTGTGACATTGCTTTGGTACAGTGAAAACGCAACAGTCTATAGTGTTAGGCTATGTGAAGATACAGGCTAAGGTCCTGAAGTCTGGACGTCCCACAAGGAGACAGGAAAATAAATTATCCCATTACCTCTCTTGAAACTTGAGGTGAAGTGAGGCACAAAGCAGTTTCCAGAATAGGTGTTTGTGTGTATGGCTCAAATCAGGGATGCTAGAGAAAGAAAACTTGTGTTTCATCCATCAAAGTCTCTAGGGAATCAATCTGAAGAAGAGAAATACTGCTTTCAGTGATGGCACATTTAAAATACATCAGTGTTCTATTACATTTCAGGAATCACAGCACGTATGTTCTCTTGTTGTAGAGAGTTGGCCTCTGCAAGGCCTCCAGCTTCTGTCCAAAAATAAAACAATGGGGAAAATCTGTATTCCTCTCTGGAAACATTCACACAAACAGCAGCACAACTTTAATTAATGTAATTAGTACTCCTAATGTATTTCTGTTCTTACAGCTGTGACAACACAGACACCTTCAACTAAACTGCTGCCTCTCCAGTGTGAGCTGGGACATTTTGTCCTCTTTCAGCATGTTCAGCCACCACCACAAAGAAAGTTCTTCCTAATGGGTTTTCCATGGGAAATTCAGGATGACTTGATGTTACACAAGAGCCTATGGCTCCCCATCCCAACTTCAGAAACAGTCTAGCTAGATCCAGTCCTGATCACGCTGCTGAGAAGCCCCAAGCACTGGCAGGTACCATAACCTGTGTCTCTGGAGAAGGCAACAGGAAACCCTGAGCTGGGCTTCCATCTGGGAAGACTGAAGTGTGCTCTCAGGCACATTCACAGATTGCTAGGGTATCTATTACACGTGCAGGAGAGAGACTTATTTTTATGAGCAAGCTAGATACAAAGGGACAAGGTGGTACTAAACTTACTTTCCACTTCCCCTTGCTGAGGTCTGTGGCTTGTTCAGTCTGTGGCTGAACTTAATACCTAAAGCACCTAAGGTAAGCACTTTTCTTCTGCAGGTGGGGGCTTTAAATACATTTTTTTGAGAGATGGAGACAAAAAAAAATGGCAGGGAGCAATGGATACGAAATTCTGTGAGAAGAGTGGAAGGAAAGGCATCCTCTGGACCTTCCCTTCTCACCCCTTCATTACCAGTGGGCTCACAACTGTGCTCTTTGTGCTGTAAGGTTTCATTTTGGTATTGGTGAAAGCTCTGGAATAAACTCTGAGAAGGGTCCAAGGATGCAGATTGAAAGACAACACGGACATGTACCTGATGGGCAAGAATCACAAAGACCTATTATCCCTGTAAAGCATACAGACACGCAGCAGCAATCATTAACTGCAGCCAAGTGTATTACCTCTTCATGCGCTCTTCTCCTGCAGACCCGGTAATTCTTCTCATCCTACACCTTAAAAGATCTGATAGCTGGGAAATGCAACAAGTGAGCTCTCACACCGCAAGATGTCATTAACCTGACTGCATCTACTGAAGGCTGTTTATTTTTCTCCAGTAGAAGCAGAAACATTTAAAACCTTGATGTACAGGCATGGGAACAAATGAGCCCAGAGCCTGGGAAATCTGACAGCTCACTTCTTCTGCACGTTTCTTCACTAATTCATGATGGCTGATGTTATGTGGCAATTCTCCCCACTCATTAGCAATTCCTTATTAGCCACAGGCTGGAAAAACTGGGGCTCTTCAGCCTGGAGAAGAGAAGGCTGCGTGGAGACCTCATAGCAGCCTTCCAGTATCTGAAGGGGGCCTAC
>JANHGB010040572.1:0-31443 GCA_026283785.1 Coracopsis vasa | reverse complement strand
CTATCCCATATCCATTCTCTGTATCCATTCTATCCCATATCCCTCCCCTATACCCATGCTATCCGATATCAATCCGCTATATCCATCCTATTTGTTATCCATGCCCTATACTCATGCTATCCTGTATGCATGCCGTATATCTATCCTATCCCATATCCATCCCCTATATCTATCCTATCCCATATCCATCCCCTATATCCATTCTATCCCACATCCATCCCCTGTATCCATCCTATCCCCATATCCGTCCCCTATACCCATCCTATCCCACATCCATCCCCTGTATCCATCCTATCCCATATCCATCCCGTATATCCATCCTATCCCACATCCCTCCCCTATATCCATCCTGTCCCATATCCCTCCTGTATACCTCAGCAGCACCAGTCCTGAGCAGTGCAAGGTCCCTACCATCGGCCCTAACTGCAAAGCCTCCTTCGTGCCATTGTTTTCTGTGTTTCCACTATAACTGAATTCCCTCCAACCACTCAAAGCCTATAATATTGCATTGCCAAATGCCAGGTGGATTTCTCACCCTCAGAGAGCTTGCCAGACCCTCATGATTCACCATGCACAGCTGCTGTCTACAGTGCATACCCCAAATGCACCTTGCAGCAAGGGCCTGTAACAGCACATCTCAGGCTTGATGTTAAACCAGAGCCTTAGGGTTCTGCTGCTTCAAACCCCTCGGTTTGTCCAACACCTACGATCTTACAGCAGTTTCACGTGCAACTTCCAGGAATATATTGTTAATAACACTGTTGCAAAATGACCTCAAGGGACTGAGTGTCATCAATGACTGAGCCACCATCCCTTCCAGTATGTGCAGCCCATGAAGCTGAGCCATCTGCTTCTCGACACTCTGAGCAGAGCTGACCCTTCACAAGCTCTCCACACTAGGACCTGCTGGAAGTGTATGATGGAGGGAAAAGCTTTACTTCACGCTTGGGGGTTTTTACACCACAGTCAAAACCAAAATAATCCTGAGTCCCCATCTGTTTTTCAGTATAAGGCACTGATTTTCTGTGGCAAGGGGAGCTGTTAATATGGGACAGAGACACCCCTATAAAACAAAAGCTGTTCACCATTACCATTATTCAATACAATGCCATATCAGGGTTGATTGTGCTCTGGTGTGTGTTTCTTCCCCCCCTGCCCCTTCCTAGAGGCTTCAAACCTGACTCAGACTCAAACGTACAGATATCTGCATGGTAGAGGAATAACCACTCAAACCATATGAACACTGCCATGAGTGAAAGTTCTCTGAGCCAGCAGTGGGGGAAAAAACTTTTACCAAAACCACACAGAATGGGCAATGCAGGAGAGCAGCAGTGCCAGGGAGGCTGGAAGCACCTGCGAGAGAATGGTACCCTCACATGCACTACCATGTTGAAATCTTCCCCATAGTTACATCCAGCAAGGAGACCTATCTGCATGCAGAGGCCACTGGCTACTGATAGTGCTGCACTGCGGACAGCAATGCTACAAACTTCATCAAGGCTCAATTCAGACAGAATAGAAACCCATCGAAAAATAAACTTGAGCTGAATTCCCCTTCTTTTCCTGAGGTTGACAAGGTTTAACAGGTTGATTCTGCCACCAACTTTGCACACAGAGTTGTAGAAAATGCCAGAATTTCACTCATTTTCTGCATATTACTGTGGTAGCAGGTAATTCCTAATAACCCCTCAGAGCCACCCAGTAATTGCAAAACCAGTTTCACAGTTCATTTGTAGAAATGAAATAGGTGATATCAAACAATCTTTTAAAGCTGAAATTCACTCTCCAGACCAAAAGTCACAAATATCCAGAGTTACCTAGAAGGAAACACTGAGAAGAGAAGCACACTTGGAGCAACTCACCTCCAAACCACTCCATCAGCAGCAGCAAGCACTGGCCCCAGCACGGGCTCCACTTCAGTTGAGCATCACACAGCAACCAGAGCAATCTTTGGAGGAGCTGCAGGGCTGGTACCTGGGAGATGTGGGTTTCCCTTCGCTGCCAGCACTGCTGTTCCTGTGTGCTCTCAGCCAGGCACACACTTGGCACTTCTGTTGAAGAGAAAAGTTAACAATTCACATCTTGTTGGTCACCTTGCCTGGTAAGAGCACAAGCCCCTTGGAGCAGGGCTACCCCTCTCCATGCGCTCTGCCCAGTCTGGATGGCCACTGTCAACCAGAGCTTCAAAGCACAAATGCTGATGAGCAGTGGCTGATCAGTAGCATGTATGTGTGTAGACAGAGATACAAAAGGAGACCTCCCCACCAAACAGGTCTGTGTTTCCTTGGCAGGAATCAAACAGTATGATGAAGACTTCAGGCTCTGATGCATTAATAAAATGCCAAAGGGAAGCCCGGCTACTAAAACACCTTTGTGGAGATGCTGCTGATCTCAAAGTTCTTGATTCACACACTCCGTGCTCCTGCTCCCTGGGAGAGCAGTCACAGATTTTGCTTTCAAGACCTCGGCAAGTTTCCCACTGCACAAGAACTGTATGTTTCATACATATTATAACAGGCACTCAATTTCCAAATCCTGGTGAAAAATGCATCAAATCAGTCCTACAGCTTTAACAAACCTCCAAACAAAGACCAGGCAAGTTCCTGGTTTTGACACACAGTAAGGTGTTGCCTTGGCACGGTCTGGAAGGCCCTACCTCATTTCCCAGGCACCACAAATCCCAACTATACCATACATCGTGTTATATACAACATGATGGGCCCTTGGCTTTGAGAAAACCATTGTGTTAAAGCAGCTTGAACAGGAATTTTGGGCAGGATTGTAACACCTTGCAGTATCTCTCAGGGGACAACAAGAAGTCGGGACAGGTTTTAAGTCCCTGCATTTGGTGGCTGTGCCTCTCACACATGCCTTCTAGCCAGCATCTCTTCAGACACCCGGAGGTCTTGGCTACTATGGTTTCATGGCTGCAAACTGACTGAAGAAGTCTGTGCTGGAGAGGCTTTCTCCAACAAAGGTGGAGGCACCTATAGGCGTTTGCTGGCCAGCAGACACAGCAGCACGGCACTGAGATACAGAGGCTGAAAACAGCTTACACCATTGACTCACTGTAAGCAAGCTCACAGACTCACCGATTTTCCTCTCTGGGAGCTCTTACTAAAACATTAATGAACTCTGATCAGTCCCATTTTGTTTCCACCTTGGGATTAAGCCCTGAGATGTATAGAATCCATGAAAAGCCACATTGAGAAACTGAGGAAGCTGCATCACATCTGTTGGCTGAAAGGTCCAGGATCACTTAGAGCTCTCACTTGGAGGCTATGAGCTACCAGTGACTCACTGGGGTTTCTACCACAGCAATCTTGATTCATTGATTTTCTGTAACAAAGCATCTTGTGTTTATCACACTCAACATAGGCCAAAACCTTCCTGCATATGTTTCAATTCATACATTTCAACTTCAGGTCCAACAACTGCAGCTAAAAAGAGTAAATGTTCTGCAAATATCCAATTACTCAAAATACACAGGAGTGAAAAGTCTGTGCTGGAACGATCACCTCTGCCTGTGGTCTCCAACAGGCTGAACCCTGTGAGCTTTTCAACAACACCACAATGCAGGATGCACGTTTTCCAGAGGGCTGGTTGTCTCCACAGCACCCATCTGCAGGTTCTCCAGCCCAGACTGCATCAAAACACCAGCACAGACATGGGGTTCCTCCTGCAGTGAGACCAGACAGGCTGCAAATGCCTTTCTAAAATGTATTCGGTTTAGCTGCTCCTCTGTCCTGCTTCAGAGTCCCTCTGAAGATGTGCTTAACACAACAGCCACCTGCATTTATGCCTGCCCAGTCTGTATCACCACGGGCTGTCCTGCACTCCTCCAGGTTCCTCTGTAGGTCCTGAAACGGTTCTGCAACATCTGTCCCTAGGAACCACAAACCCCATGTCTATACAGCTGCTACTCTCACTTGCTATCATGGCACAGGGGTGCCCACACAACACCTACGTGCCCCTCCAGGAGCACCCGACTGGAGGCTTTTGGTCAGAAACTTCCCCTTGCTCTGCCAGCCTCCTTACTTCTTCCCAGATCGCCTTTCTCCACTGCCCCCATATTCTTCTCCCTCACCCCATTCCATCTTGTTTCTCTTTGCAAGGCCCTTTTCTTTGGAAATGACACAATTTCCCTTTGGGGGAGATTAGCAAGCGGGGTTGTGCCTGGATCCCTCAGCACGGAGCACTAGGTGGGGAAAAGAAATAACATATAACTCCTAGTGCTCAATGGCCCCTCTGTGTGCACGCTCCTCGTGTGGGTGGTGGTTAATCACGCTGCCTTCAGCGCCCTGCTCTATCACTACAGTACCACGTCCTCCATTAAACGTGGGGCTGCAGGCATGTGGTCTGCATGTCCTTCTGCACGTCAGCCCCTGTGAGAGGAGGCACGGGTGCTTGCCAGCCCTGCAGCACACACAGGCAGCCCCCAAGGTCTACAGGGGGAAAAAAAGGCTGGCAAAGCCTGTTCCTGCCCTTATTCCAGCACTTTGAAAAAGTAAATACAGAGCAAATGAGAGCAGCTGAAGTCACGGGGAAAGGGCATACAGAGGTGAGCATGGAGAGAATAGCTGCAAGAACGCAAGGAGAGCTAAAGGAAAAATGCCTTGTTGTGACAGGTCTTCCATGGGATCAAAGCTGTCAGAGCAGCATGGGACTCAGAGGAAGAGCATTCTTCAACAACCTTGAGGAAAAGGGAGGAGGATTGTGATTTCCTTCCCAAACATCTTATATTTAGGATTCATTACCATAGTCACGTGTCAGGCCATCTCTTCAGGTTAAGGTCTTTTCATCCTTTCTCCTGGGAAACCCTTCCTTGTGTCATCAATGTTCAAGGCCATGTCTTCATCTGGCATGAATCCCCAGAGCTTTCAGGGAAGCTACAATCACTGCCAGCAGCAGATCTGCTCAGCACACCCTTAAACTTCTCTTAACTTCTGCTGCCTCTTACACTAAAGCCCCTTTGGGTTAGAGCTCCTCTTCCTTCCAAGAGGATCACCCCTTCCCATGCTTGAAAGTACACTCAACTTTTCACTGTTTCAGCAAGGAAAATTTAGCTGTTGTAGACACTCCTTCAATCCACCCCACTCTCGCACACTCCATCTGCTATGGAGCATTCTGCTCCTACACGCTTGTGAACGCTCATGTGAAGCAAGCAGAAACCCCACCATTTCTGAGGTGGGACCAGGTCTGGCACAGGATGGAGGCAAAGAAACCAGTGGATTAACAGCCACTAGGGAACCTCAGCCAGGCTTCAAACATAAAACCCAATACTTCCTGCGTGGCTGAGGAGCACATGCCTGAGGGACAGTATCCCTTTATGTGCTCCCAGACACGCTGTGTGCACTTAGGTCTCCAGAGTCCAATAAGCTTCATTCAGCAGGAGCAAAAAATAGACAAAGATGAAATCAAATATCATGACATTTTCTCAACGCTTCTAGTCAAACAGAAAATTAAACAGGCTCAGTATTATTGCCAGAATGTTAATTTATGCTCTGCTTTGGGGAAAGCAGACTCGGGCACACACAAAAGGTCAGGTTTAATGCTGTTATTAACTGTCCCCTCCTTCCTAATAGAAACCCTCATGGAGCTACTTCCCAATCAAAGGGGGAATATTTAACTTGGGGAAGAGGTGGATGAAGGGCTGGAACTTCATATGAAAGAGGATAGCGAAGACATTTCAAATCACTTGGTGACAGGCATACTGGGAGGGCACTATCTACTCCACCATCATCCCAACCTCAGCCCATTCATGCAATGGCTTCTGCGTTTAACAGCGTTATGGATGCACTATACTGGTGGCTTTGGGTTTATTTGTTGGTTGGTTTGTTTGGGGGTTTTTGTTATAACACAGAGACACTAAAATCTATTATCCTGACCCCATGACACAGGCAGTGGGAGAGTTTACCCTTTTTAAATATCAAAGATTGAGTTAATAAATAAAACACTGAATCTGAATCAAAGTTCTAATCATGTGAGTTAAAGGAGTAGAGGTATTTCTACACCATGCTCATTAAAGCACTATGTGGAGGGGCTGGAGACCTGGCTTAAGAACAGTAGCTTGTAAATGACAAAAAAATTCTAAGTATGACCCTTGCCCCAGGCTTCTCAAAACCAGGCTTTGTGCCATGTCTGCACATTGACGTCTATGTGGAAATCACATATACCCTTTGTGCTGGAAGATTCCTCCTATGGATCAAATTCCCTGTTTTCAAACAGTGCAGAACACAGGCAGCAATGTAAAACTAGTGCTGGCTGCTCTGGCAATACACATGGAGGAGAGCTGGGCACAGAAAGGAGGGGAAATGAGAAAAAGTGTGAGATCATCTATCCCCACAGGAACCAAACACCAGCTGCAGCTGTGAAAATGGATCTCCAAACCCACCAGCATCATTAGAGGAAGAGGGAACCCTCCTTCCCTGAAATCGTACCACACAGAGGCTGGGACCATGGTGGTACCAGCTTACTGTGGACAAGAGCCGATATGCAAGTTCCCTACTGGGCCATGGTAGCTCTGAACCGGTTTTGGGTCATCTTTCTGAGTTCTCTGGCAAATGAAGGAGCTAGATAGGAAAAATGAGCTGACTGCACATGAAATGTGAACCTGAAGCACTTGCTGAAATCAGCACTCATTGCATTTGAAGACTTGCAAGGGAATTTAATACCGTAATGGTTTTTTTAGAAGCCTGAGCAAACAGATGTGTTGCGAGCACCTCACAAAATCCCTTTCCTGAATTCATATTTACCAGCTTTTGGAAGTGTTTCTTTCTTGGAAGATCAAACATCCTGAATCCTTCCAACTAATTAAATGGATTTCCCTGGGAATAAGTTGCAGTTGTCATTTAATCAGATGGTGCCTTTTAATAAGACGCTGGCTTTCCAGTGTGGAAGTATCTGATTTCCACCCTGTTCGGGACTCAAATCCAGTTTGTTAACAAACAGCTCACCAGAAAAAATTATGCCACCAATTCAAGCCCCCATTTCAGGTGGGTTTTTTTGCTTCTCCTTTCATATCCTGATTAGGGTCTTCGTAACAATGACAATCTGGACTGAAACAAACAGTGGGACTCTTGGGAATGATCTCTCATATTCTTCCCTGCCAATATAACGATGAAGCAACTCCACCTGGTAACTCTTACCACTTCTACCAGTGAAATGCTTATGCCCAAGTAGCCTCCATCATCACGCACGGGAGTGACCAAGCCTTGAGATGCATCTGGTCACACTGCATCCATTCCCAAGAGGAATTTAGAGGGATGCAGCTCCTTGCCAGGAGCTTTTTAGGGGTATCACAAACCATGCACCAATTGCTTACTTATGGCCAGTGTCACAGTAAGAAAACATTACCAAAGTCTTGCAGTACAAGTCATTAACACACTCAAGTCACCAAGGGTGACAGTTGCAATTCTGCTCTAGGTACCAGCTCTTTGGAGCATTACTTCCAGTTTAAGTAGGAAGACAAATGAGTAGGAGCTGCGCTCTCTAGGTTTCTTATGAAGAACCATCTCCATGTAGGCAACAATAGAGGCCAGTTATATGACGCATGATACTAAGGTTAAAAGTGAACGTTAAGCAAAGGAGGCTGAGGGCACACGGAGGGAAAGGAGACCCCTCTGCTAAAGTTGCAAAAGCCATAGAAAAGGCCACGAAAGACACTAAACTGCTTGTGTGACCAAGAGGTCAATAATACAAAGTATATGTCTTCAGCAAGCTTTTCAGAAGTGGACTTTTTGAAAAGGGAAGTAAATTGAGTCTCTCTCTTTTCCACTTAGATGTCTTTTCCCCCAAACCAATATGAACATAATATGACTGAGTCTTCTAGATCTCTGTCAAACAGCTGAGGTAGGTCAGCAGGGACACATTAAGTCCCTCTGTTACACAAAAGCAGGCTAGTAAATAGTTCTCTACCAGGACAAACTCAGAGTGGTTTTGTTTTGGTGGGGTGTTTTTTTCCAGGTCAAGTGGGGTTAACGTTTGGATGAGAAACACATTCCAATGTGATTTCACCACTGAAACGGAGCCATCCCTTGGGTGGAGTCCTGCAGCTGCTGCTAGTGCACATGCATTTTGCTCAATATAGCCAAAGAAAGAATTATGCAAGTAATCAAACAAAGCAACTGAGGCTACATCACAGTTTGGGTAGGACACTGAGCTGAGCTGTCCTTGTTCTTGCTGTAGGCACCAAGAAAATCAAAAGATTTTTGTGCTCCCTGAGGACTCTTTTTTCAGCCATATGAGAAAGAGAAGACTTCTCCTTCATCGGGAAGGCGGAAGGCTGATGGTACCAGCATAGGGAGCATCTCCCTGAAGCAGCAATCTGTCCTGCCACTCCTGTCCTTCACTTGCATACCTCTTTCTCAAGGAGCATGCAGCACCACCACCTTGCTGGGTGCCAACCTCAGGGATCCTGACTGCAGATCAAGAAGCTCTGAGGAACATCAACATGTGCTGAAATTCACCGGGCAGCAGAGTCAAGAGAGATGCCCCTTCCCTTCACCCAAGCGATGACTGAACAGCGACAGCTGTAGAGTGCAATCAAACACACATAGCAAGATGCCAGTCAGTAATTTCTCACATTTTTTCCCCAACCTCCCCTCTTCTCACACCTTGCCAGCTCACTTCACCCTTCCTTGCAGCAGGCTGAAGCCACTTCATATCCTGCTGGCTTTATTCCAGCTGTCTTGACACAACACAGTTTCTCCTATTCCTAATCATGCACTTCCTGGCATGATCCCCATTGGAAACCTCCAGTTCTGATAACATTCGATGACCTTTCCTTTATTATTTCCCCATGGTGCTCTTCAGTCCCTGATAGGTTCTAAAATTGGGATTTGCCTTCCTGGAAAGCCAGATACTTGGGGTAAATGACTCATGAGCCTTGGCATGCGGCTCCAACAGCCCAGGACACAAAGGCAGAACTTTCCTCCCCACGCAGTGGATCTAACAGTATGAAGTATTATTTTGCAGGGCTGTGCTCAGTGATTTCCTAGAAAAGCAACAAAAATGCCACATGTGTTTGTGTTTCCATGTGGATTCGGCACAAGGAAATCCACACAGGCCACATGCGGTTTAGAAATTGTAGGTGTTGTGAGCCTCGTGTCTGCATAATGTCTTGCCTTTGGTATGCAGTAAACATTCCACATCTTTAGGGGAAACTCCCACATAGGCAGGAGAAGGAGGGGTTTTAAAACCCAAGATCCTAACTTCAGCGCAAAGGCACGAGCGGACAATAAATTCTCCATCTGTGAAGGAAGCGTCCAATTCCACTCCATTACTTTGATCCGCTACTTTAGCGAAGCGGTTCTGCAACAGCAATCAGAGACGGACCGAAAAAAGCCTTTGAGACAGACGAACTCTGAAGAGAGAAAGATGCCTTAGAGTTAAGGCTTTGCCAATGACCAGGTCACACAGCACAAGTCAACAGGGCCAGATTTCTACCCAGCTTTGCAGCCCACAATCAGAGCCTTGTTCGGGAAGCAAAATCAGCTCTTATCTCACTACTAAAAAAGTCAATACAGCAGAGCACTCAGCTTGGAGCATGATACTAAGCACTTGCTAAATCACATCCTCCCTATCACAAGGATCCAGACAGGTATTGCCTCTGGGATAAATTTTTGCCTGTCACATGGGATCACAATCATGTGTGTTTCTTTGTCCCTCTGCCATCCCTCTCCGAGATGAGGGTGGATGTATCAACACTGCTTTATTGTTTTCCCCATTTTGTGTTTGATTTTAAGCAAACATTTCCTAAATAAAGAAATCTGGTTCAAAATGTAGAATACTTGAATGTGAAAGACAAAGAACATGGGAAGTATTTGAACCGAAACAAGAATGTCTCCACTGAATTAACCCAAATGTTCCCTTAGATTTTCTGCTGAAGGAAAAATGTCAGATTTTGATTCAAGTCTGAATTGAGATTGAAAATGTAACGTTACCTCAAACATCCTAGGGGGAAAAAAGCAGCAAATGAAAGCTTTTCCAAGCAGAACAACCTGCTCCTTGCAGTAAACTGGCCGGTGCCATCTTTCAGAGCTGGATCGCCTCAGAGATCCACCCAACCCACTTCACATGCACTGAATGACTGAATACATCCATGTCCCTTCACAGGAGAGAATCAGCAACTGTATGAGTTTTAGTCCTTTTTGGGAGACAGATGTACAGTGTGCTCCCCAGGTTCATGTCACAAACATCCTACCTATAGAAACTTCTGCATGTGAGCACACAGCGGATATACATGCCAACACCTAAGCAGCACATTGCTCATCCCCCATCCATTGATTCCCAAAGGGCTGAACAGTTACAGAAGCTACAGAAGCTCCGAAGCCACTAGAGACCAGGGAGGAGTCTGCAGGGAACATGTAGGGAAGCTGGAGTTCTGACAACCCAGATACTTTGGGCCAGGGCGAGCAAGAGACCACAAAAGTCTCCACTATAGTATTACTGGGGAAAAAAAATCATGTCTGATTCAATACAGCTCTGAAGGAGGAGTCATGTGGAGAAACATTATTTGAGGAACGAAGAAGGGGAAAAAAAGAGCCAGGAGGTCATTTAGATTGATTCCATGCTGAACCTTGGAGATTAATTATGGGGGAAAAAACCACGCATTGACAGCTCAATGTTGACTCTAAGGAGGTTATTAGAACAAAGCAGGCTGAGCGTGATTTTTAGAGGAAATAGCTTCTGATAGGGTCCTGGTGCTACACTTCTCAGGTAACTGGACTCCAGCCAAACCATCTGGCTCTTCTGCATTTCATTCTAACAAAGAGGACTTCACAAAGCCTGGAAGAAAAGACTGTACTCAAGAAATGTAAGAATTGTGTTGGTAAATGTGCCAATCCAGGAGATATTTGATATATTTTAGAAGGATTTAGAGGTAGATGAAAGAAGGTAGAGAAATAGGAAAAAAACCCCAAAACCCTAGAAAAAAATGCTTACACCTGAGAGGAAAGCAGGACAGCCCCTGCATTGTGATGCTGTGGGGTTTGGCACTATTTGATCCTATGCAGAAAACAAGCATCTTGCTACTGAAACACAAAGCTTCTTTCTCCTGAGCCAAAGAAAATAGCAGTCTCAGGGTCACAGCACCTCAGCTCAGTTTAGAAAAGACCACCTCAAGAGGGTAGCTTGCCCTCCTTCTTTCCATCAAAGCTATCAAAGAGCTATTTAAGCCTGAGCACAACAATGGTTTCCTCCAATGCAGAGACACCCAAGTGAACCAGCCCCAACCCAAATCACAGCCTGCTCATCTCCAGCCTGTTCAGCAATGAGGGAAAACAACGGGTCTTCCTCAAAGTCCCTGCACCTCCTTCTACTTAATCTACTGCCTTTAACCTCAGTAGATAAAGCAAAATTGGATCTGAAGGGGTGTTCGTTGTGAGGAGCAAGAATGTAACTGTGTCACACCGGGTCTGCCATGACAAACCTGTGTTGAGCTGACAACCACAGAATATTTGCCAGGGAAATGGATAATTAGGGTTCTCAGCAGATGCTCCTCACCTGCTCTCCAAGGCAGGTGGGAGCTTATTGACAAATTCCTTGAGTTCAGATGGGTGTCAGAGGAGGTTCTTCCTGTTTCAGACCAGCCAAGTGCTCTGTCATAGCTAAATAACACGATGGCTCTCCTCTCTATCAGCCAGGCACAGGAACAAACAATGATGGGACATAGCAGAGAGAGACTGACCTTTGCCAGCTCTTAGGCACCCTTTGGTATCTCATTTCTCTGTTAAGGGTCATCTGCTTTCATTCAAGCTCCTACCTGCACTGGATCTGTGGCAGCTGCTCCCGTGCAGAGAACAACCCTGGCTTGTTGAAGTGACCCACAAGAGCCACTGTGCAAGGTGAGAGTGCTCACTCCCAAAAGGACAAGGTAAGAGTCTGCAGGACAGAGACAGCAAGAGAAAGTCTGGGTGGCTCCAAGGAAGCCACAGAGTTTGTCCTGCAAATGAAGAAGGAGAGCTTCTCTGGGTCCCAATCCAGGAGGAGTTAAGAGATCTCCCAGCTACGTATATGTGTATGCAAATACAAGCAATCTGAACACTACAAAATAGCACCTTTTGTGTCTAATAGTCATTCTTGGAGCTCCCAATTTTCATCATCTTGGGAATCTTTTACTGAACTGTGGACTTGCAGTGCTACACCAATGGGCTGGGTTGAGTGAACAGCTCTGACCACATTGTCAAGCTTCCCTTTGCTTTTTCTATTCTTCCAGCCTCCCAGCAATGTCAGAGATTACACTCCGTTCCCATCTGTTGGGGCAGCTGGACAAGGTGCCTTGCCAGCATCTAGCACTCTCTGCATGATCAGGAATGGCAAACTGCTGTAATCAAAAGAAACCAAGATTGACAGAGCACATCATCAGAGTTAAAGCCAATGAACATGTAGCTACAGGCTGTGTTTCTTCAGTGCCTCAAGCACCTTTGTACTAGTGCTGCCTAGGTAGAACCACAGACACATGCATCATGAGCTCTCCTCTCTTTCCCATGTCCCAGCTCCTCACTTGGTTTTGATCTCAGCAAAACAACCCCTCTGCTGCTCACTTTCATTATGAATTCTGCAAGGAGCTGAATTTCTACTGCCTCACCTACAGCAAGGGTCAAAATCCAACAGCAAAACTCTTTGCCTTATTCGGAAGCTTTTTCTCTGGAAGAGTGATCCCAAATGTGCTGGGAGTAAATGAATCAACTTTTCGTTTGCACGTTTTCAGCTTTGGCTGTTCTAAACCTATCTTTTTCTTATAGTGAAAATGTGTACAAAGATCAAAAATCTTTAGTCTTACTGCAAATTACAGATGTACAGATTGAACCAACCTAATGGATCACTGGTGCCAAAAGGAGCTGCCCCCATCCCTCACACTCCCCCATTTATCCTCTTTGCTGTAGCTCTGGTGTTCAGCAGATCCTGAACTGAACCAACTAACTCCACAAATACAGCAGCCCTGCTTCTGACAGGCTATCAAGGTGCATCTTCCCAGCACAAGGTCTGCCAAGCACCAGGACTTGTGCCAGAGAGGAGATGGGAAGACACAGCTGGAAGCAGAGAGAGGACGTAACAGTTCACTGCAGCCAGGAGGAAGAAATCAGCTTAGCTGCAGCATCTAAAACTCACCCTCATAACTCTGGCTACCAAGGTGCGACCGAAATAAAGCAGCAGACAGTGAGCAGAGCTGGAACCTGTGCACATCCTGGCTAGGCGGTACAGCACTTCCACTCCCCCTTGAAACTTCACTTTGCTCCCTGTCACCAGGTCACCCTGAGAAATGGGGAAAAACCCCAACATATTTCATATTATCAGTCCTGCTGCTAATGATTTGACTGCAGAAATTCTCAAAACCACCCAGGAAATGGGTATGTCCAATTCTTAATGGGAATAAATTATCAAAAGCCCCTTTGGCTGCATCACCGTAACAGCCCATATACACAGCCTTCCATAAAGAAAGAACAGCTATCTACTGAGTGGTATAAAGATTAGTTTAATGCTATAAATACTCCCAAACATTGTTGAAACATTAACTAATCCACTCTAACAGCAGCTCCTTGTGGCAAATAAAGATCATTCTTTCTGTGTTAAAGGGGGATTTAGAGCAGAGATTTTATGTATGCAGCTGCATCTCCTGATAGTGGCTCTGAAAACTCTCAGTGCTATTAGTGACCCCCTTTGGCGATGGACCAGGGCCCAGTATGACAGCAGGGATAGACACACACGCCCACTGGATACTCATTAAGGAGAAGATGGGAACTTTGCACTTCTGACACAGAACCAGACAGTTACTGTCCACCAAGAGGAAGGGGCTGTTTAATCACAGTCAGTTATTCTGAAACAAGCATAATTTTACTCCTTTTCGTTGCATACCTGTGATTAAAAGATGAGAGGGACCAACATCACATAACAGGCTCCCAAACTCAGCCAAAAATACAGGATACAGTGGGTGACTGTAGAAAATTGCTTTGTACAGACACTTCACACTGGCTCTCAAGATTATTTTTGTCCATGGTAGTTCAACCACCCTGTAACTACTCTGGGGATCTGCTTTGGAAGAGGTAGGTGTAAGCGTCAGTATGCTGCAACTTCACTCATCTATCCTTAGATTTTAGGAAACAACCACCTATGGAACACCCTATTCTTTATGGGGAATGGTAGAAAAAGTTGCGTAACTGTTCCACCCAGCTGAATACTGTATATATCTGAAAATACATGTATAGACACACTGAAGACTCTTATCAGGGGTCTGCAAACCCCTTGCACTGAAAGGTTGTGAGCTGAACAAGGGCTCAGCAAATGAGGCCAGGCTGCAAGAGGCTTGAGGCTGACCATGCCCATGCTCTCTGGGACACCTTGCCCCCAGGGCTGTCAGCTTCTCCCGGCCTTGAGAAGGAAGCACATAGGCTGAAGCACAAGGAAAACACACGCAGGAAGACTGCATGAGAAATAAAAGCAACCCTGTGGATGGTCCCCTGTTGGGTTTCCCCTTGCATGACTGAATAAAACAGCTTTGCTTTCAATCATAATGGGAGAGGTGAACACTTCTGGGGCACTATGTCTCTCCTGGACCTGCTCCCCATGCTCCTGCCCAACCACAGCCACCAGGTCCTGGCAACAGGACACAGCACTGACCCATTTCCATTTGGTCCCCTACTTATAAACCAGCAAGGGACACAGCTTCCCTCCCCAGCAGGCATTTGGATAAGCCACATGGAGCTTGGGATGGGCTCAGAATTAAAGGTGGCAAGCGTGGCTATGCTGCATAACCCAGGATGAATGTCTACCCACACAAATCTCCTCTAATATTTCTCGGTTTATACCCAAATCTACTTGTGTTTCTCATAAGCCTGCCATTATCTCCATGTCTTTGTGTAAATTACAGGCAGGAGACAGAACCAACACAGGGCTGAGGTTGTACTGAACGCTGCTCCCACGCAGGATAGACAAGATTTCCACCGCTGGGCACATCTGCTGTTATTTTGGGGTAGCTATAAAAATGCCTCTAACCCTTTCTACACTGGTCACTTCTGACCAGGGTAAAGGCAGGGATTATGCAGAGAGCAAGGCTGAGTGCGAAGCCCCTTGCTAGTCCAGCTAACAGGACACTGGTGCTGTTAGCACGTAAGAATCTCATTATTCTTTCCTCTTTTCACTTCAAGACAGGATTTTGATGCTAAGCCCAACCAAGCAGCAGCAACGAAGCAGCAGTCCAAGGAGAGAGCCATCTGCCACAATCCAGCAGGAATGACATCCCCTCTATAGGCTCAGCTGAGGTGGCCAGGGAGGGGATGAGGCAAGTGCAGCTCTGTATCTTTTCTCAGTTCATTCAATTACTCCTCTGAGCTCGGACCAAGGTCTAGGCCATGGATAAAGCTTTCAGTTCCCTTCTCCATCTCTTCTTGGGTGGCCTTGCAGGGTAACACAAGCCCCGCACATGTAACCCCACACAGTTACACTGGCTGCTCTACCACCGTCTTTAGCTTTGTACCCAGCTGAGTATGAAGCAGGGGAGAGACCATCTCTGAGTGGGCAAAAGAACCTTGTCTACCCTTGTCCAGGTCAGGGCTGCCAACCAGCTGGGTCACACAGGCTGCTGGGAGCCCCTGCACTGACCTGTGCCCAGAACCTGCCATGGATGTGCCACCAGACAGAGAGGCAAAGAAATCTCCTGTTTTAAACAATCACAGTTCAACAAAAGCACTGAAATACTTTTGTTAAACATTGAATGGAAAAAAAAAAAAGAAAAAAAAAGGTTTTGAAATGCCTATTTTGACATTTTTGGAGTACTGACTCACCAGGAATCCTGCGGGGTATTTATAAAAATCTTTGTTTAAATAAAGAGTATAAATAGAGCTAAGGTTTTTATTTCAAGTGAAGATGGGGGGGTGAGACCTGCAAGATCTCGTTTGGTTATTGCTGGGTGGGGGGTTTGGGGGTAGATTTTGAGTTTGTATCCAGGTTCAGGGAAAAGAGGGAGAAAGAGCCATCAACACTGGAAACCTTCCGTCGGCCAAACCCGCTGTCTCCAAGCATCTCCACACACCACCTCCACTGCTTATATTTCCCCATCAAAACTGTCATGTATCAAGCAAGCTTATGTCCACAGTCAGCTAATTAAGGTTGCACAGGCCTGGATTTAAGGAGAAATAAAAAACCCAAAACAAACACTCTAAAGGTTGCAAGCCTCAAAATCCCAGCGGGAACAGAGTCTGGAAAATTCAGCCTCGTGCTGGCCAAGAGCTTTCCCCCTGTGTAACATTGCTGGAGCAGACGAGCCAGTAAACAGCATACCAAGCTGATGTGCACCAGATGACAGCAACCTGCGAGGAGACAGCTCTCCCAGCCCTTGCCTGCAGGGACACAGGAGCAGGGAAGATGGGCAGGTTTTGGTCCTGCCAACAGCTTTAGTCAGACCAGTTTTTTGCCCTGCTATAGCCTGCTTTGCTGAGAGGAGATGCTGGGTTACTGCCCACAGCCTGCCTGCTGCGGGCCTGGAAGAGGACAGGGACAAGGCATCATCTTCATACCTCTTGTGTGAAGATGGTGGCAGCATATTAAGATGCAGCGGAGCCCACAGCTGTTCTTGCCCTTCAGCTTCTTCCCTTTGCAGGTCAACTCTTCAGCCTGAAGCCACCAAGAGGACTTTATCAGAGCAAACGGGACCAGGAAAGCCAGGCTGAGGCTCCACATCATAACCTGATGTTAGCCAGGGGGCCACCAGGATGGCAGGGTGACTACAGCACACCCAGGGAGGCTCACCACCCTTCTGTCTGCACAGGCTTTGTTTTCATGCAGATAAACTCCCCACAAAGCATACTGCAACTTGCCTGGTGGATCTGGGATCGTGCAGGTCTGACAGAAACATTGTGGTGGAAATAAAGGCGAGAAATCAAATATCTATTTGAGGGATGAGGCAAACAGCTAACACAGGTCTCCAGGCAGGTACATCTGCTCCAAAAAGAACCAGAGATACCACTCCCAGACCAGGGTGTGCTGAACAGTACATGGAACTCAAAGCCAATTGATGTAAATCAAACCCAATTGGTCTGCAGAAGCAACCGCATTACCTATGATAAGTTTAACTCCAGAGCTCAGTGATGCTCTCGGGGGATGATCGAAGGACACAGCTTTGGCACTTATCACTTCCTTGTGGCAGTTATAAATCCAATTGGTTGGATTCATACATGTCAGCTGGCTCTCTGCAGGTGAAGGGGTGGGATCTTGTCAAGAGTATCAACTGGGAACACAGATTTAGCTCCAGAGGAATAAGCAAGAGTTTGGGCTGTGCTGCCTCTGGGCTTGGAGAGGTTTCAGCCAATGCCCCAAAACCAGTAGGAAGTGTCAAGAGTCCAGCCCAGTGGAGAAAGCAAACATTTCAGTAAAGCAATCCCAGGAATTGAGGCAAAAGGACAGCAGGGCTGGTATTAGAGCAGGGCAGGAAACAATGTTATCATCCAAGGAGAATGTGCTATTTCGCAATGTTTTCCTGTCCAAGATCAGTGCAAAAATCTTACAGAGAGGTTTTGGCAAACCAAGTTAAAAAAACCCCAACAAGATATTTTGTAAGGGTTCAATCTGCTCAGGCCTCCCTCCCTGCTCTGCTCTTAAAGAGCCATTTTAACTCTGAATTTTTTGGGTTTCTCACTGTTAAACAATACAAGCCCAAAAGACAAACCAGTCCCGACTCATCTCCCTGCCCCGTGCCCTGGGTATGACCTGCATTCACGGGGGTCTGCTCTTCCTGACCAAGGACATCACTTCTGCACTCACCTGGGGGCAGAGTCCACCCTTTCCTTCCCTCCCTCCCACTCAGCAAGGGGATAACTGGTTAGAACCCCCCTCACATGAAACCATGGGCTTTCTGCTCACATGAAGCCAGGCAAGCAAGATCTGTAATACAGCTGAGAACTACTCCATAGCTGCACTTCTGAAGCTCTGCTGTTGCACCCTGATCCAGAGCCCCCGGCTACTGTGATGATGGCTCATGGGATCAGCCAAGGAATACAACATATTCACGGATAAAAAAGTGAAATACAGTATCTGGAACAGAAAGGCCCCATGGAAGTCCCAGGTTGCAATGCTATATCCTGACATTAAACCAATCCTTTGCCCTTACCTGTTTCTAGCCCCACGTTTCTGCTAGGTTCTGTGACAACCTTCAAACAAAAGCCATGACACGTGTGTGATCTCCCATCTCCACTTATAGATTCAGGTTGCTTTTGTACTTAGCTCTGGATCAATACTTCTCTGTGAGAAGCCACATGTATTTTCCTTTAGGAAAAACAAACAAACAAGCCAAACCACACAATCCTGGAGGCATTATGGGTTTCTTCCACAAAGAGAGGTAACCCTCCTGCGTGGCACTAAAGAAATATAATGAAAGCTAAACACATAGCAGGCCCCTAGGCTCTCCACCTCTTCTATTTTCTGTGCATAGTCCAGAACCTAAAAAATAAGTGCAAAGCTGCAAAATGGCTGTTCTCCTCCCACCCCTGCTCCAGCAGACCTGCAAGAAGGCTGGAAAATGCACCAGCATCAACAGAACAAGGGATACAGGTGCTTCAAAGGCTACGAGAACACAGTGGGGCTAAACTCCAGCATGCACTGACGCACAGTGCTGGATCGGGGCTCCTGACCTTCTCTCCACAAGCCACGGCTGCCAGGGTAGCCTTTTCCAAATGAGATTTCCACCCTATTCATTTCGGCAACACAGCCCGCACCCTTGGGAAAAAGGGGGGAAAAATAGCAGGAAGATCAAAGCTCTGCAAGTCCGTAATATTTTATGAGTTCCTTCCATCTGTCACACACCAGTGACTCACTGGGAAATAAGCCCCCTCTTGAGAGCCGCTACCTTTTCGTTGCTGACTCTGGCTTGTGAGCAGCGCTATTGTGCGCCTTTATTGGTTATTTGTTCCGTCTGAACGAGTTTTGGCTCCTCATTCACAAACCAGCCTCTGCTCCTTGAATCAGAGGGCGAGGAAGGGGGAGGGACAGAGGAGGATCTTGCTGCGCTTCTGTTATCTCTTTCAGTCTCCGCTCGGTGCCTTCTGCATCAATGAAGACCTTGGGCATCCTCCAGCTTTGTTCTCTTCTGCATGCGGGGGCTTTTCCTGCTAAAATAGCAGGTAGCAGCACTAACCCTCAGTATACACAATCATCCAAACCCACCTGCTGGGGCCAGAGAGAGATGCAACGTGCTGCTTTTGGAGAAAGCAAAGTTCTTTGGGGGAGCAGGGGAGAGGAGGGGAAAGAGCTAGATTTGCTGAACCCCTCTGAAAGCAAAGGGAGATTTTTATAATGAAGAGAACTGCCTTGTTCCACTATTACCAGGATGTAAATGGAAGAAGTTGAAAGGCTGACTGCACAGTCTGCTGGTGGATAAACTCCATGAGATGCTGTGCTACGGAAGCAGAAGGGCTCCCATGCATTCATCGTCCTTCCCACTCCAAAGGCACCACAAGAAGCACCATCTCACTTTCTCCAGAGCCCTGAGGTCCCTTCACAAAGGTATGGCAGGGAAAGTATTCAACAGCCCCGACTTTCATCATCAAATTGAGATGCTCTTCTGGTGTAGCTGTGGCTCCTCAGTGAATGAGAAGCCTGCTCTGTTCTTTAGGGCTTTTGTTAATGCACTGTTGGTGACATTACATGAAGGGTACCCACTGTGCTCAGCACCATGCTGGGTAATGGCTGGCTCTGGAAAGGAAATTGCTCCTGCTCCTTCACCCTGGAGAGGGATGCCTGCATGTATCAGCTGCTACTCTCCTCTGACCCATGCCTCCCTCTTACTCTGCTCCATCTGTCTCTGTAATTCAAGGCTTGCATCTCATTCAGCCTGGCATCGCCTTTGCCAGCAGCTGCAGGTGTTCAGATGTGGGTATTTGGCTAGTCTGAGTTTCTCAATGGCATGGCTGATAGAGTAGCTCCCCCTGTCATTCCCAGCCCTGTCCTCATTCTCTACAGCCCCTGAAGCATCTTCTCCTGGTCCTATGGTGAGCTATCACCATCTGGAACTTGCAAAAAGAAAGGTTGGGATCATATCACCTGCTTCAGAAAGTCTGGCTCATAGTGGCCTGGGCCTGTATTGCACATGGTGGAACAGGACTCCACTTTGTACAAGGTCTCCTGCACAGAACCAGACCACTGGATAACCTTTTTGGTCTACCTATTAAATACAACATGAGGTGCAACAAGCTCCTCACTTCCAAAACAAAAGGAAAGAGATTGTAATGTATTATGTGAAAGCCAAGTATTTTCTGCATTCCATCCCTGAGAAGTATGTTTCCCCTTATTTTATGGGGCACTAAACCCAAAGCATATCCCTGGGGGAGCTTCATTTCTTAGGGGTATTTCACTCGGACTCGTACCACCTGAGCATCTCCAAGAGGGTATGGTCCCTGCTGCTCTTCCCTTCTGATGCCTGAGCTTCTGTACATAGAGGAACCACGCCACTTTCTTATACAAAAGGCCACAGAAATCAAGCAGAGCAAAGGAGAATTTTGAAACCATCACTCTAGTAAAATGATTTAGTAAAGCCACTCTCACTCATTGATTTAGTAAAGCCACTCTCACTCAGTGATTTCAGGAGCCAGCTTCTTTCAGACATCATTTGGCACCACTGTGCTGTTGGTGCTCACCTGCTTCCCTCTCTGCCCCAGGTATGGGTTCTTCTAAGCACCTACAAAGCAGTAGGTGCTTAGAAGCTCTAAGGAAAGACTAGCTCTAAGGCTACTCTTCCCTTCCAGTTGGGTGGTTGAGGTTTTTTGTTTGACCTTATTTTTATTTTCCCCCTTCCTCTATTGACCACAGTGTTCACAGGATACAGGGCAGCTCTGACACCATCCCAGCAGGTCCATTTTATCATAGATACATCCTAATCCTAGCGGTCCTGGATTGTGACAGCAAGTCACTTACACCTCGTTGCTTCACAAAACTGTGTAATAAGCTTTTAAAACCCAGCACTACTGCCACCACCACCATTGTGAATCTACATTCAGCTTTACAGAATGGCACCAACTCTGCAAGCGTTCATTCCTGTGTCCTGCTTCAAAGTCTATGAACAGTTCATGCTAAGCCAGCAGTGAGGAGAGAAAAGCCGAGCAAAGGTGCTTGGCCAAAGCTACACACTAGAGTTAGATAAAAGTCCTTGGCTCCCAGCCTTCAAGCTGGTGTCCTCCCAAGCAGACTGTATCGCTATTTTGGGGCTTGCAAACAGCGGAAAACAAGCAAGAAATCTCATGGGAGCTTTCTGTGTGTCCTGCAGATCTCAGAGCAACGTTTTGAGCCATAAAGCGGTTCAAAAGAAGAATTTCAAACCATCTCTGACCTACAGTGCACCAGCCCCAGTCTCGTCTCAGAAGAATAGCTGGCTGGCCTGAACATCAGAGTGGATTATCGTCCTGAGGGCACAAAGGCAGAGATGAGGCTGCTGCGTGTCATTAAACAAACAGATGGAGAGACAGCCCCAGAGGCTCAGACGGAGCCTGATGCGTTCTGGCTCTGAGTGCACTTGTTCCAGGAGCAGGAGTGGCTCCAGAGTGCTCTGTGAAAGAAAAAGATGCAGTCATGGGCTGCAGCCTCAGAGACTGGAGCTAATTGAGGATGGAGAACAGAGGCGAGAAGGGGACAGAGGCCTTTTCCTTATGAGCAGCTCATCAGGAGCCAGCATGCCACAGGGCTCTGCTGCACGAGTTCAGAGTGAATCCAAACTGCTCAGAATGGGCTCACAGGTGCTTAGGTGACACCAGCAGTGGTCACATGGAATAACACCAGGTATCCCAACTCAGCTACTGGTTTTGGTACTTGAAGCTACAGGCTTGCAGGATGTGCATTTTGCTTTGTAGGGCTCTAACACATTTTAAAGATGGGTTTTGAAAGGAGAGGAAATTAAATTACAGCTGCATTTGTAGGAATGTCTCCATTTCTCATTAGAGTTCAGCTACACTTTTATGTATGTAAGCAAATAGTGCGGCTCTTCCCAAACAGGGCACCACTTTCACGCAATTGCTGCAGCTCTGTCAGGGTTAAGACAACGGTGACTTGGTGCAGCATTGTTGGACATGAAGAACCTTTGCAAGCCAGCACACTCCTGAGCTGCCACACCACACACACCTTGCTTCCACTATACGTTTGTTTGACAGCAAGGTCTCTCAGTCACAGCACAGATGAACACAGAACACAATCCCCCACCTCATGTGCAAGCAGTTCTCCAGCACATCACCAATGCAGGGTGCAAGATAAAGCAGGATCACCTCCTCTACACTAGGGCCTTCCCTTTCCTGAGGGAAGCAGAGGAAGGAAGATGCTAGAAACCAGGCCATTTCTCTTCCACCCTGAAAATAGAAATCATTAGAGCAAACCTGCTAAGGAAGACCAAGCTTATTCCTTCCAAATGCTTCTCTGCTTCTGTGCTACCCAAAGGCACAAATCAAACCAGAAAGGTGAAGGCAGTTTCTTCTGCACAGTCACATCTACTGACACTATTATCAACCAGGCAGATGGCCCTGCTGTGAGTAGGGGAACGGACTAGAAGCCCTCCAGAAGTCACTTCCCTTCTGAATAATTCTCTGTTTCTATGACATTCCAGAACCAAAACCAAGTCAATGCAAAAATGGAAACCAGTCCCCACACAGTTCTCATCTCTGAGTACAATCATTAGTTCGGACCTTCCTGTAAGTTCTCCTGGACTTTGTTTTGACCTTCAAGTTTCAACTCCCAAGGAGTCAAAGGAAGTCTGGTGTGGTCTTGCAGCCAAACCAGGATCTGGAAAGAAGATGAGTAACTTGATTTACCCTAAATTCTGTTCAGTCTCCACAGAAATGGAAGCAGCCTCCTCCACTGAAGCATCTCATGGCCAGACCTTGCTTCTGAGCTATCTGGGAGCCTTTTAAGGTCAGGACTTTGGGAAGATGCTTGCAGTATGTAAGTATAAAAGCAGGCACCTGAAAGCCCACCTAGATGGAACTGAGCGCAGTTCTCTGCCAATCTTGTCTTCAGTATGAGCAAGTGCATGACCTCCAGCACCAGAGGAATCTCATGACTACACTTTGAAAAAGTCACTGCTTGAATAGATGCTGCAATTT
Source organism: Coracopsis vasa (assembly GCA_026283785.1). Lineage (NCBI taxonomy): Eukaryota > Metazoa > Chordata > Aves > Psittaciformes > Psittacidae > Coracopsis > Coracopsis vasa. The sequence goes on along the minus strand of JANHGB010040572.1, from coordinate 8,374 downwards.
TAGGAACAGAGCAACAGTGCAGTGCTTGAGAGGTCTCCTGTGGGGACGGTGCAGCCTGGGACCTGCCCGAAAGGCTTTTTGTTAAACTTTATCTTAAATGGAAGCATCCTGTTTACCTGGAGAAGAATGAGCTCATCCACCTACCCACTTCTTAGTAGCTACTGCCATGGTTAGAAACCAAGTGCTATCTCTGGGATGGCAGTGAACTTCTCACGGAGTTGTTCTGGCTGGATTCATGCTAAGCTGGTATTAATATCAGCCCCTTTATCTCCATTTCTGAAAAAGGCTCCAAGCATTAACAGCTTCAGTAATGATTCATGGGTTTAAATTCCTAAACCTTTTGAGAACAGGAAATTAAAGCCAAGATGAACAATACCCACAGATTAAATATATTTAGCTGCTGTGCTTCTTGTTGAGAAACTCAGAGAACTGTTTAGTGGTGCTTTTCATGTGGCTGCTCCATGTGGAAATGATGGCAGCTTGCGTCTGAAGTCAAAACAGCAAACTAAAGGGGAGATGCAGGAAGACATTTTATTGTTTTCCTTGTGCTTTCTGCTCTCCAATGGAGCTACTCCGGGCAGCAGCCTCCTCAGCACCAGATAAAACAACTGAAGGAACTGCCCCACATTACGTGGTAGGGCACAAGCCATGAGGAAGGGAAGCCACCCTTCTGTGGGCAAGTTGTTCCTGAAGGAAGACTCTGGAAGTGTGGGCAGAAGTGGGTCACATTCGCCCTGGGGGGCAGCAGCAGACAAAAGCTGGCCTCCACCGTGCACCACTGCAGCAGCTGCTCCCCGGGAGAGAACCAGCCAAAGCACGCAGCCCCCAGCAGCTCCCACCTCCTTTCAGGCTGAGGCATCTTCTGCATTTCATCCATGACTTCCCCATGTTGAGTCAGGAATCAAAACCACCTTTGGAGCCCCAGTCCAGTGCCCAGCCTGCTAAGTCCCTGCTCTCCCAGGGCTGCCTGTTGACAGCTGTTTCATAGAGCCAAGGATCCCAGCTCTGTTTTCCCTACTTCATTAGCTAAACAAACAATGACACCATGTAAAATACCACCCTGCTCGTCCGTCGAGGCGATGCAAACCCATGTAAAACTATCTCAGAGACAAGTTTAGAAACAGGCTGTGCCTGTGCCAAAAGCCTGGATCAGCGCAGTGGCTGAGAGCTCTGCTCCAGTTCCTGGAGAGCCAGCAGCACACTGAGCTGAGGCCAGCCCAGCATGAGGGCAGCGCTGGTAGGGAGCTCGTGAGGACAGAGCACGGTCACTGAGGTACGAGGGAAGCCGGCTCTCATACTGCCAAGGATTCCCATTAAAAGGGTGTTGATGATCAAAATACCAGCAGCAAGTAATTCTTTGGGAATAAATCTGAGGCATTATCAAGGGATTGAACTCTTTAACAAAAGACATTAGGAGGACATTTAAGGCAAAGACCATAAAGCTGACTGTCTGGATGGGAGACATTTCCCTGTAACTTTCAGCACCAGGTGATTAAACCTAAGCTGCTGAGGGAGACCAAGATCAGAGCAAAACACAGGAAGAAAGGCATCTGGGTGGAGAAATCCCTACCCCAGACCCTCATTGATCACCCAGTGAATGGTCATCCCATGCACTCAGCCAGGAAGGGGTTATGGCTCCAGGACCCACCGGGAGCTTGAGCAGATGAAGGTAGTGGATGGAGCCCACCAGTATGTGGAGGAGCAGGCTCTCTGGAGCAGGACTTCCAACCTTTTTGTTCAATTTGCATGAAACACTCTGTGACAGAGTCATCAAGCACAGAAGCCAGAAGGTCCATCTCACAAAGGCTGCTGATGCAGGGTGACAAAGTTGTTCATGTGGACTAAACTCACCATCCAAGATAGCCTGCAAAGAGCCCTCAGCTACAGAAAGATCACTGTACAACGAAAAGACCCTTGCAAAGCCCTGAGACACATCGCTGTCCTGTTTTCACCATCAGGGTTGCTTGGGCCTACATTTGTCCCAGGCTGTGGTTAGAGGAAGCCACCTCTATCACCCACACAACCCCCTGGGAAACTTCCATCACTTTCTGATGGGCTTCGATCAGATCTCTGAGGTTAGAGGCAAACGGTTTATCCAGACTCGGCACACACTTGTTCTAACATATGTAGCAGATTGGTTTTGCCACCATGCAAATGCTTTGTGACAGATAGCACGACCAGTACCTCCACAGCACCACACGGCCCAAGGCACTGTAGTCACAGCAACTCACCAAGCAGAACCTGGCTTATCTGCTCACTGAGGACATCTGACACCAGATTCAGAGCAGTGCACAGTTCAAACAACCCCCATAACATGCCACAAGATGGAAAATGAAACTTGCTATGCTTATTTCAATTGAGCCCAAAGCTCTCTCTTACCAGAATCAGTGAGTAGTTTTACTTGTTCCTGCTTGGTTTACCAAGCCTAAGGAAGCTTTTCAAGATTTGCTTCATGTAACTCTGAGTCACCAGTCTCGGCATCTCTGTCTGGGGAAGAAAACACTCTACAGTGATCCTCAGAGAGAGCCTGACCTGCTTTTTAGAGCCAAAACCTTTCCTGCTGCTCCCCTGCGCCATTAGCCAAGTGGGCACCACATCTTGGCATTCATTTTGAAGAGCTCATACCACCTTCAGGAGAAGCATGAGTATACAGAAACACCTCAGTATTGTCCATGCTGCTCTACACTGAGCTACAGTATGTGACTCCTTCATCTTTGCCACCTCCACCCTCAGTTATGCCAACACCAAAGAATCATTGTGTACCCCATAACAGGGCTGTGGGCTCCTGACCCACAAAATAATTGTAGTTTATTGTAATGGACTAGATCTGCATGTCTCTTGTGAGAAGAAAATGGTGCCATATTCCTTTTCACATGGATTCTCTTCCCTTGCGGAGAAAGCAGAGGGACTGGAGCTAGGGTCTGGCAAGCCATCCCTCAGCATCCTTCAGAGACAAAGCAGGAGGACATCTCTGACATGAGTTAGCACAGCCTGTTCGACTCATTCATGCACTTGTCCCAGGCAGCAGGCTTAAACCCTCCCAAGAAAAGTCACCCAGGAGCACAGAAGTGCAAGAGAAGGTATCAGTCTGCTGGGGTGACCCAACAGCAGCTTTATCAAGGGATGAAGTGGCTTCAGGTGAGGTCAGCCTAGCAGTACCAGCCCTGCTGGAGAGGCAGAGGAGAGCTCTTTAAACTCTTGACTGAAAGATGTGAGGACCACTGGGAACAAGGGCTCTTCCCAGTGTACTTCAGGAGAAACGAGAGGTGAACTCCAGATGGGTGAGGACAGCAAACCTGAGCTTTGTCCTGCAGCTGCACTGCCCCTGCACCCTGGGCCATGTGGCCCTGACACCATGCTATCCCCTCCCCAGCACATGGGATTATGTTAAGCAGGATGCTATTATGGAGAATTAAAGTCTGATCTTTCCGCTGTTAAATATTTTGGCAGCATCAGCTCCACAAAGCCACAGCACTCCTCCTGTGACCTCAGCTTGGCCCTAGCGCAGCTCTGTGGGACCCAGGAGAGGACGTGTCTATGGCAAGAGCCTGGTGGTAGCAGGCAGCAGGTGGACCTGCCACACTGGCGAGAGAACAGGATGGCTGTGTTCTCCCACCATAGCCTGAAGAGGCATCAGGGCCTACAAATTTGGTCATTACGGTCCAAACATGCTCGATTCTCAGCTATTTTTGCAATGTGTTTTAATAACCTCTCCTCCTCTTATGTCTTTTGCTTGCACAGTGTGACACTCAATGGGCTTACGGGGGGCAGGAGGAAAGGCAGCTTAAAATATTCCAGCTCCGACCTCCCCCTGTCCCTAGAAAACATCTCAGGAACTGATCCCTTCCATGCCATGAACAGACAAGCAGGATTGCTCTGCAGTCAGGATACCGATACTCAGCCTCACCACTACAACAACCTCCTGCCAGCCCAAGGCACCTCTCCCTGCATTATGAGCACAGTACTCATGATGTTGCTGGGCATCCTTACCCCCTGCAGCAGATGCCAACTGCATCCACACACACCCCATTTCCTACTGCCCTTCACTTCTGAGAGGTTTGCTCCACAAAGCCCGAGTGTTTCAGCAGAGCTATAGATGAACAGTTGCTGTGAAGCTCAGCTGCACAGAATCAGTCCACCCTGCTCTTGCTGACTTCCTGTAGGAACAGGGAGTATATTTGGGATATAGAAGTCTACACAACCAAACCTATGAATGCAGGAAGCTGCATTTTCTCTCTAAAGCTTCCAGTCCTTTCTATGTTCCACTGACATTTGCTGTTTCTGCAGCTCGGCTGACAGAGACACCCTCCACAGACCAAAGCAGAAGCAGGCAAAGCAGCTTAAAGTCACAGATTTAACAACCCTGACAGCATCACCTAAAAGCAAAACGGTCACTTTGAAAACAAGAACCAGGAAAACAGTTTCTTCTGACTTGTATTTCTATCAGCATCTACTGCTTTTTGACTAAACCTGCTCCAAATTCAGATTTGAGCAGTTTGGTCCTTAAAAAGGAGAAACAAAATCCATGAAACTATTTACAACATTAGGAAAAACCCAAACACTACAGTCCAAAATCTGCCCCATTTATGACTTAGCTCCAGCTTCTTGGCCAGCTGTGAAGACTGACAGTTTGAGGTTTAGAAAGAATTCCTTCATTGTCCATGAGAAACCAGCAAGAAGCGGATCAAGCCACTAAAAAGCTGTCGTGTTTTCCCCCTAGTGACAAGAAATGCCAGATGTGAGGGCTGAGTGTTTACAGATATAAGGGTCCTCAGTGTTCCACAGAGATTGCCCTGGGAGAAGAGAGGCAGGTCAAAGTCATCTGCCCCTTCAGCTGGCATCTCAGTACTTCGCCACTGTCTCAGTTCTTCCAGGTTGGCTCATGCACTGAGTTCAATTATTTAAGTGTCCTGGGTTTTTTTTTGCACAAGAGGTACCAAATTGTCTCCTTTTTATCCCAAAAAACAGTGAGTACAAATAGAGCACCAGGGACACTTAAGACAACTTCATATTCCACATTTTCTCTTTCAGATCAGCCATAGTGGATTCTCTTCTTGTGTTCACACTGGAGGTTTTTGCCTTTCTTCCCCCCACACCAAATACAGAAATACCTACTTATGTGCAGGAACACAACCTACAAGATGAATTCTCCGATTCAGGTCCTCTAGCCACACGCATGGGGTTGACTCTGCACGTGCGTACACACGCTCCTCTAACACAGTCCACAAGCACCACTCTTCTCTGAAGTTCCAACGTCTCTCTGACCCTGCAATATGAGGCAGCCCAGCAAACGAGCATGGGCATGAAAGCCAAGAAACAGCTGCTGGGGATTTTCACACGTTTGCTCAAATCAGTGACTGCCAGTCCATCCACACCACCCCTTTTCTGCACCTTCAGGAGGTGCCTGCAGGACGATGGCTACTGATGCCCACTACTGCCAACACACAGTTCCCTGCCCTGCCCTCCAGCAGTGCCCAGCCCCAAGCAAACCCTGATGTTGAGGGATGCCCAGCCTAGTAAGGTCCTCCTGGGACTCAGGGTAATGCACCAGAACAACACATCCCAGCAGTCTTCAGCTCTGCTGAGCAGCCACAGGCCACTAGAGGAATAAAACATGTCACACCGAGACACTGCTTGAGCAGAAATGTGTGTCAGTGAGTTAAAGGCTTGTTCCTCACACTCAGCATCATCCCCTTCAGCTCCTAAGCTCTCCTAAGAGGAAAGTCAGCTGCAATTCAGAGCACCTGCATTCAAGAGCTCTAGTTCACAGCAGTTCTCCTTCCTCTATATGGGATATTGGAGGCCACCTCTGGAACACTGAAGACAAAGCATTTGGAACACACACAGATACAAGAACGCACTTAGTGCCAGCTCCTCTGCTTCACAGTGACTGTGCTCAGGGAGCTTCACCAGACCAAAGTCACTTGTACACCACTTTCAGGAGCTGAGTGTCATTGAGGAAGCAGCTCTCCCACAACGACAACACTGTACCAAAGACCAAAGTTACTGCAAAGGCATCATTCCCCTGGCTGATGGACAAGTCAGCCCCATACAATACTGCATGTTTCCTTATGAGCCCACAAACTTGCACTGATGAGCACAAAACACAAGTCCTTTAACTTCTACCTCCTCCTACATCCCTTTCCAGAAAACCCATGCCATCAGCTAGACACAAATGTAATTTCTTCTCCTGTCAGGCCATACCAAAGACTGTGTGCACAGCCCATTTCCACTTGGGAACAGGCAAAATTCTAACATTTTACCTGAATTTAGGAAGTTCAAGTGTGTCTCGTTTTGAAGAGTCATGATAATCCAGGAGGATTTGCGTAGAGCCGCCCTGAGAGGTGAGAACAGGCTCTAAACACATCCTGCATGACTGAATTTTAAGCACTCCAGTTGGATCCTTCTGGCATTACAGTGACAATCTTGGCATCATCACTCCCACAGTTGTCTGCAATTAACAGTTGCCACATTCAAGCCTCCTTGTGTTCATTAACGTCCAGGTCCTGCCTGACACCCCACCGAGGCTGCAAATGAGACAGCAGAGCAGGCTACAAGATGTTTTACAGGAGGAACTTCAATCACACCTTTCCTATCACCTCTGGCCATCACAATTTTGTTTCTAGACTGAATAATGCCCTTTCCACTTGCTCTGGTTTTCTCTGACAGCACTGTACAGAAGTAACAGCAGTAGGTTAGACAGCAATGTTGTACTGGCATCTTTTTACAGCCTGATCACCACAGCTGTGAGGGTACCAGCATTTCGTAGTGCCACAGCCCCTAGAAATATTTAGTATATTCAGATGGAAGTTAAAAGTCTAAATCTACAGAGAAAAACAGGTAGGACAAGAGGCTGCCATTCTGATTCGCTACATGCAATCAATAGAGAGAAAAAGCAGAATCTGATTCAGTATCATATTCAAAGTATAGGCTTAGTTTCCATGACACAAGAGTATAGTCCCGGGAAGGTTGCACAGAAGTGCATTCCCATACTAGAGAAATGGTATTTGCAACAGTTTGTATTTTATCTCACTTAAGGAAGTTGGAAGGGGGCAAGGGAATAGGAACATTGCATTTCAGCTTTAAACTGCTTTTAGAAACCTATACCCTCTTATCCACAAGGAGAGGAGAGGAATATGAAGAGGGTCCTGCAGACCTATTTTCCACTACCTTATAGTTTCAGGATTTCCATGTCTTTCAAAAATACTGGTAATAATAAAAAGGTAGTTTATTGGGTATCTTCACGCTTCCACAGATCTGTCTTAGACGTTTTCAGAAGCAAAACTGCCTAATCCACCCCTCATCTCTGCCCCTCCTGTGCCGCTAGCTTGGATACCTCAGTAAAAAGCAGAAAGAAATAGAGGAGGCCCTTAACAAAATATGATCATGGAAAAGCCTAGAACAACACGTGCATAGGGAACTTTGCTCTCAGCCACTTTCAATTCATTCCAGGTTGGCCTATGCTAGGAAGTGCAGGATCTTCCAAGGCAGGAGCTGGGTAGTTTCCATGCTTAGTGTCCATTAGCTAAGGTACCATTAGCCACATCCACCCCACAACTGGCTGCTTGAGCCCTTAGTTGTGCAGAACCTTTGACTTGCCTGTACCTTAAGGCTGTCCCACCAGACTTTCCACAATTACAATCTGACCTTTTAGACTTCTTTGCCCTCTCCTTCCTGAGACCCCTGGGCACAGTCGTATCTTGAAACCACACTGCTTCCTTCTTCAGTGAGATAGCTTAAGTTGGTATTTGAAGTACCGGCACCATTCTGCCAATGTGCCTTGTTGTGTCTGCAACCAACTCTGCATACCTCATGGCATGAACCCTGAAAAATGCCATCTGTGCTCACTCCAGCCAGGCCTGAGAGCAAGAGATGGCTGATAACTGAAGACATTCTGACCTGACATATGGAAAAAATCTTGCCACAGCCCTGCTCTTCCATTTGTTACCCATCTAACAAAAACAGTTCCTAAACTTAGAGGTCAGAAACTCTCTCTGGCTTTGCTCTGCACTAGAGCACTTGACTTTCTACTGCTCAGAGTGTGCCAAAGGGAGGACCTTGTCAGAAATGGAACAGGAATGTTTATCCAGTTGACAGACTGATGATCTGACTCAACTAATCCACATCGGCCCAGTGGAAGCTTCGTGCTAAACACAAAATCACTTCAGCTCTTTACTAGATCATCTCAACTCATGGAGAGCTGAATAATTCATTTAGTGGTAACAATTGGCAATAAAATCACAGAATCACTGCGGTCAGAAGGGTGTAGATCATCTAGCCCAAACCTCCTGCTCAGAGCAGGGTCACAAAGGGCAGTTGCTCAGGTTCACGTTGTATTTCCAAGGATAGAGACTCTACCACCACTCTGGGCGAT
>JANHGB010040571.1:3367-19948 GCA_026283785.1 Coracopsis vasa | reverse complement strand
TGTGAAGTGCCGAGCTCCTGCCCCAGAGCGCAGAGGGATGGATGGAGCTGCTGCCCAGGAGCGCTGCCCCTTCCCTTTCCCTTCGGCTCCTTTCAGCGTGTCTGGGTTTGGTGTCTCAGCCTTTTTAGGTGTTTCTTTGTGATGCTGGTTAGGGTTTTGCTGCAGACATCCACTTCAGGGTGGCTTTCCTGCTGCTTCTGTGTTAATCGGGCTGTTTAAGTGAAGCCTGTGCTTCATGAGCAATCACCTCATTTCTTACCAAATGTGATGTTTGAGATAAGTTATGCACAGCTATCTACAAGTATTGCTCCTTCTTGAGCAACCTGCTGTAGTGGAAGGTATCTCTGTCTATAGCAGGGGGTTGGAACTGGATGAGCTTTGAGGTCCTTTCCAACCCAAACCATTCTGTGATTCTGATGCTGTGGTCTAAGATGTGTTCCTGGTAGCCACACTATGTACTGTTGGCTCCTGCCTGTACAATGATGCTACATAATGACTTTAGCAAACTGAGACACCTCATCCCTCTTTCCCCCTCTTTAAAGCAGAAGTTTTCCAAAGAGCTTTATATCAAAACCAGTGTGTGTTACTCTGAGTACTGAGCACGTGTGTGTGTATTATCCTGTGGAAGGTTGCTGATAGAAATGGGTTGAGGATATTTACAGCTCATCGTAGCTAAATATATTGGGCTGTGAGCGGGGAAAGGTAGAGTTGTGGTACTTGGCTTCAGAATCCAAACAGTTGCATTATTGCAAGCTTAAAACCTGGTGCTAAGCTTTATCACTCAGCCCTTTGGCAGTGCTGTGGCTTTCACCTTCCTCTCTCAGCTGCTCTGCATCAGCCTAGGAGCTGCTCAACTGGAAATCTCAGCGCCAGGTGGGATTGTTTCCCTATAAACAGCCCTGGAGAGCTCCCTTCCCACCCCATCCACTGCAGCCCTTTGGTTTCTTTTCAATAGCCAAGTTTTACAAAGTCATGGTTTGAAATGATTCACATGGCTTTAAAAAGGGATGGGTTTAAGCTGTTTGACTTGCATTGATACTGCAGTGAAAGGGAAAGCTTTTCGTTTGTGGCACAACGGAGCTCTGGATTTATCTTGCTATAGGGTTGCCCATTTCTTTAGGTTTCTTCTTGCAGTTTTCTCTCTGAAGTTCTCCTGTGAAAGCTTTAAAGGTAAATTGAATGAGAATGGGATTTATTAAAACTGAAACAACTGGTTCCGATGTCTGGGAACTGCTGGAATGAAGAGTGTGGGTGGTGGTTTTTTCCATTTCATAGAACCAAGTGCAGTTGATCTTGTTCCTTAGTATTAAGGTTAAATGAGGAGTTTGGCTTAATGTCTATCTGCATACCCACATTAATAACAGTTTGAGACTGAGAAAGGGTTGTGCTTGGCTATCAGTGTGTGGTACTTCATCAGGAGTGTTATTACTGATACAAGCGTAAGCAATACCTGCTGCAAGCACTTTCGGAGTTGAAACTAGCCCAGCTCAGGGTAAACACGATGTGCTGGAAAAGAGGATGAAGGAAACTTCATAAAAGGGTGACTCACTTGTTAAAGGCATCATGGAAGAAGTGTGTCTTCAGGAGCCAGGGGCTGGCTTCCCTTTGAGGAGCAGCAGTCCCAAGGCATGGTTCAGAAACAGGCAGGGCTGTGGGCCCCTGCTGCCAGCCCAGGTTTGTTCACAGAATCACACTTTTATCAGTTCCTGACTTGGCAGAGTGAGATATTCCAGCTCCGTGGTGTCCTGGTACAGTGCTCAAGGCCGATTTAGCCCAGAGAAGCTGTGGCTGCCCCATCCCTGGCAGTGTTCAAGGCCAGGTTGGATGGGGCTTGGAGCATCCTGCTCTAGTGGAGGATGTCCCTGCCCATGGCAGGGATTGGAGCTGAATGAGCTTTAAAGTCCCTTCCAACCTGAACTGGTCTGGAATTCTATGAATTGCTATTATCAGAGGGCGATGGAGGGGTTAAGATGTTAAATTTAAGGTCCAACTCATTCATCTGTCTGGGTGGGTTTGTGTTCCACCCATCAGGGAGAGCGTTTTCTGCTAGACAAATAGCAAGTGTAGTAATTCTTGCCCTGGGGCAAGGGAAGGCTGAGATGTCTTCTTCAAGTCCCTATTTTTCTGCTCTGTTCTTGCTGTGATTCTGGGAGTCAGCGGCTGGGACTCCATTGTGCTGGGTGCTGGCCAGATGTGGGATGAAGCCTGACCCTCCTCATGAATAGGAATTTCATCCTAAATGTAAAATAGGAGATGAGGGTGCGTGAGGAAGTGTTGCAACATCCTCTGTCTGTGTGATGAGCTGTGCTGGTCTCATGTCCTGCAATGCTCGTGGCTCTGATGCCAACCCAGTCTCTTATTTTCTCTATTATATCTACCAGGGAATGTCATTGTGTTTGAAGGACGCTGAACAAGTTAAGTGAGTCTTTGTGGGGATCCCCTTGAGTCTGCGATGCTCCTGGAATCAAAATAATCCACTTCAGGATGTCTTTCCTGCTATTCAACCTCTCCTAATTATATCCATTGCTCCGAATTCCACTTCCTTCTGCTGTTCTAATTCCTCTTTTTCTTTTTCCTCTTGTGTTACGCTGCTTGGTTTTGCAGAGTATTTTTGGCTTTCCTTTCTGTATCTAGGTTTCTAAGAATCACTTAATTCTGCAGGATCAGATAACATCCTAGGGGAAGAGAAAACCTCTTTCTTGCTTAAAACCACCTCTTGGCTGAGCTGTGACACCCGAGTGCTCTGATTTTTATTGCATCTGATTGACTGATCCAGTTTGTTGCTGTTTGAGGAACTTTCTGCCCACTTCAACTCCTCTTTAGTGATGGGAAGCTAGTGATATTCTAACTATGGCCACTGTGAGGATGGATGGGTTAGAAACCACAGAGGATGCATTCATCCTCTGCGATCTCTAATCAAGGTTACTCTTGGAGATAAGGGTGATCCCTCACCCAGCTCATACAGCATTTGCTGAGCCCTGAAATGCATGAATATATATCACTTTGGATATGTAGAAATTGCTTTATTGCCTGGCTGAGGCTGTTTTACTTTCTCCTGTGATTTGCTTTTCTCCCTTTAACTTCTTCCATAGCTGTTTATATAGAATATCCCATGTTTTGTGCTCTACTCCTGGATTACCAATGATTAACTCAACGTGGCACATAATAAAGGAGAAGCAGTGAGGTTATCTTGTGTGAAACCCCATAAATGTGGGCTATATAACTACAGCCACTTCTCCCTGTGCTCAGCCTGTCATCTAAGGATGCATCTATGTGATTATCTGAGTTGCTATTCATTTAGAAGCAGTTCTTGGTTTTGGCTGGGGATGTTTTGCTGTCCTTTCCCATGCGGCATCCTTTAACACCGAGTGCCTTCTCACTGTTAAAAGACCAGCTTCTATTTTCAACTCATTTCTTAGTAATCCTGCTTTGGTTTTACAGCTCGAGCTCTGCAAGCCTGTCGCTCTTGAAAACCCTCTTCCTGCTCTCAAGCTGCATTTGCAGCCTTTTGAAGTCACTGAAGGGTTTTTAAGCAGCATTTGATAAGCTAAAAACTGTAACTCCATCAGTCTGGCCACACAGATGTAGTTACAGTATTCCTGTGTCTCCTCACCACTTCAGAAGCAGATACAATTACGCTGATACTGGAGTAGTCTCCTGCTGCACACTGAGATTGGAGAAGCTCTCATTCCCTCAGTGTTTTAATGGGAATTACTGCTTAGTGCAGAGTTGTTTTCTTGGGAGCACTGGATTGTGCTCCTCATTGCTGCATCTGTACCTTTGTGCCTGGTTCTCCTGTGGTGCGAGTTGCTGGGAAGCATCAAGGTTTCCAAGTGATTGTTCTCTGTGGCTGCCTGATTTCATGGTTGTTGTCCTGCCAGCTCTTGTGTCATCTGCACATCGTATCATCAGGCTTTTTGTTTTTCCTTCTCTTTCTTTGATATATATCTGCTTTCTGGATTCTTCCTTAGTCCCAACCAGTTATGCTGGGAATTACCTGTGCCCCTTTAGAAATGTGATATCTCAGCAATTAATCACCCTGTGCTTTTATATGCAATTATATATTTAATAGGAGTTTAATATCTTCTAATAATGTGTGTTCAGAGAGATTACAATGTTGTTTGACCCAAGAATGAAATTAAGCACATTTAATGGGGTAGCATTTCTACTAAGCAGCTCTTGACTAAGATTAAAGCAGGACTTGTAATTAAGCTCTGTTCCCTAAATCCTTTATCAACTCTTCCATGACTGTGTCTGGGATTAGTGTTGCTTTGGCTGACCTGAAACCATTTACTGGCAGTGTGTCATGTTCACCCCCTGCCCATAATGTTCCCCATACCCAGGTTCATCTTAGACAGTGGAGCCAGAGGTCCTCAGATGCCTTTAGTTATGTTTCTAAGGATTCTTGGTCTTCTGGCTTAATTGCTTGACAAACACTGTTCTCATTTGGGACTAATGGCTATAACTAAGCTCATCTCCCATAGGGACATCACCTTAGGTCCTTCTTGGTACCTTTAGGCTCTGGCTGAAGGGGTGATGTTGGCTGATGGGGATGACATTGAGAGACCTGAGCTTGGATGTGTGAGAGCCAGAGGTGCCATTGCTGCAGCCCAGCTTGCTGATATCATTGGGTGCTATCTCAAGTCCAGGCTGAAGCAATGAGAGTGCAAATAGCAGCAGCTTGTCTGAGCTCCTGATTCCTGAACTGGTGCTGATGACCTGGAAGGGGATGTTCTCTGATTTATTTTCTTCTGTAGCTTTAAATGGAGCTGAGCTAAAACTGTTAGAGCCCTGTTCCTGTGTCCTTCAGGTTTCTGGTGCTGAACAGGGGAAACAGGCTTTGATTTTAGACATTTTAGACATTTAGACTTATGGATGGGGTCCAGCAAGTGCTGGGGCTCCTGTTTAACCCCTCTGAGCTCCCCAGTGTCTCCTAGGCTGAAAGTTGTGGCATTATTACAAGCCCTCCTGGCTGGAAAACAGATCTGGATGGAAAAATAACCCAGCTAGAGAATGTTCTGCTTTAATACAGCTCTGTTTCAATGTGTTTTGCTGTGTGGTGGCACAATTACTGTTTCCATCCCGAAGGAGAGGTTGTGTGGGGATGGGAATGAGGCATTCAGTGGTGGTAGAAGTTAAGATTGGATCTTGCTGGATTTATAAAGGCTCAATGAGTTTGTCCAGGCAGGCACTAACCTGCTGTGTGCTTCCTGGTCCATAGTCACGGGCACTGATATGGGCTTCGTCAGGCTGCCTGCGGTGACGTGCACATTGCTTCTCATAGCTGAGGCTATGGGGTGTGTTTTGCTGGGCCAGAATTGGCTTAAGCAGTTTCCCATCTTCCATTTGTTCTTCCCAAGCATTGGGGTGGCACAGCATTCATGTGGGTGCTGGAACAGATCCCTCCCCTTTCCCACCTGGTTTGAGTTATGTTTTTCCACTGGATCATCTCACCCCAGCTTCATCCTGGGCTCCTTTTGCGGCTTCCCAGTGTCTAGACTGGCACAAGGGATTTGGTGGCAGGACACTGGGTCTGGGGGCCAGCTGTGCTATTAGACATCTAATGTCTGTGAACTTGGATGTGTCCTTCCATGAGCTGCCTGCAATTCCTTCACCTGGTAGAAGACTGTTTAACTGGGTTGGGGAGTGTAAGTGGTTTATGATGGGTCAGATGAGCATGGAAACCATGACACAGTAAGGATCAGGAGCAACAGTTTGAGCCGTCCGGGTTGGGTGTGAAGAACGAAGCCTGTCCAAGCTGGTCCTAATCTCTGTTCCAGTGGGTGAGATGAGGATAATGGTCTGTGTTACAGATGTGAAGCGAGGAGTAATGACAGGCATCTGGCTTCACATATTCCCTATTTGTGTTTTGGAGTGGAGGAACGAAGAAGGCACAGTGTCCTGATCACCCTAGGGACTGCCTTTACTGGTGTAGGGGGCTGTGATTGCTGTGGTTTGTCTTCAGCTGAGCCTGCCTTGGGTGAGGAGAGGGGAAGGAGACCCTGAATCAGCTTTGGGGTGAAGTGAACCTTCTGTTATACATGCTGGGCTGGTTAAGAAGTGCCTGCCCAAGGTCTTGGGCACAAGAAGAATTGAAGAGGATCTGGAAATCACACACAGTATCTGCAAATCCCCTGAGGCTGGGTATGATGAGAACCTCATGTAACAGAGCTGAAACCACCCTGAGCTGTTCCGACGTCTCACCCTTCAGCTATGCAGCGCATCACCTTTGCTCTATGAATCCCATCTCTGCAAGCCCCATCCCTTGCTTTCCATACAGCAATTCATGTGAAATGCCAACTGCCAGCGAAGCAACACGGTGAAGAAATAGCAGAGAGTGTCTAGACACTAACTATTGGCCACAGAGCTTGCTCAGGAAGCTGCTTGTAACAACTGTAAATTGTCTGCTCATAAAAGCCTCGCAGGATCTTTTGAAGCATCTTTCAGCCCATTCTCCTGCCACCCAGACAGGGAAATCTCCTGAAGATGAGTCTGGATCTCTGTTCATATGTACATAATTAAGTGGCTTTTAAAAGCCAGTTCATTGCAGCACTGCTTGAATTGGATTAACATTCCCTTCTGGTTGGGCTGATGCTGCTCAGCTCCAGGTTTTCTGCTGGGGAGGAGGAAGCATCAGCAACTCCTGGGAAATAATCGGGTGTTGGTGTTAATGGTGTGTCAGGAGATGGACTGGTCTGGTTTCATGTATGGAGCATCAGGGATCTCTGCCTGAAGGTATGATTTACTGAATGAACTCAGCTTTATGGATACTTTCTTGTCTGCAGCACCTTAGCACTGCAGACGGCTTTGAGATGGTGAGTCCTTATCATTGATATAACCCTTCTTATTTCAGTCTGCACCTGAAGGGAGCAGCTCGCAAGACTGTACTGCTCAATTATTTATACCTTGGATGTTCTTGGTCTTTCTCACAGAAGCACATTCCTTTCTGGAGTTGAATGAATCACTGTGAAAGGACAGATGATCAAATGCCTCTTCCTGTTCTGTGGGATGTGGTTTTGTGTCTGGGCTCTCAGTAGCTCCCTGAATTTATATTCCTGCTTATCCTCCGGGCACCTCGTCTGCGATAGCATTGAGGTAGTGAGCGAAAATGGGAGATTTCCCTTGAAGTTCAGGGAAAGGCTGCTCAGTTCCTCAGTCCTGGTGTCTTACAGGGTGGTCACTGTCTGAGTGAGCAGTATTTCATGTTGAGCTGCAGCTGAGCTCATCTTTAGAGCTCTCTTCTGTCCTATCTATGAGGGAGTGCAGAAGAGTGGCAGCTTGGGAGTTCGGTTGATGACCCCTTTGTAGGCAGAGTCCTGTGGCATTGAAGTCTACCCAGGCAGTCCTTTCTGTCCTGCTCTTTCTGATTCTGCTTTTATTGGTTTAAAGGGCTTTTTGGTCCTTTTTCTAAAAAGGAAGAAAAAAAGGGTTGTTTGGTCATGGCTATGGAAGTGCACTAACACTGCCCGACTCTCCTTCCCAAAGGAGAGCAAACGCAACCTTTGAGAAGGGCCTGAAAGGGCTGGGATTGCTTAACCCAGAGAAGACAAGATGGGCACGCAATTGATCTTCATGTGAAGAATAGACTGTTGAGAAGATGAAGAGAAGCTCTTCTTTCATGACTCTGTGCAGCTGGGATGTGAACTACAATTGCAGCAGCAGGGATTCAGGATAGATGTGAGGAAGTGCTTTCTACCTAATAGCTGAGAAAATCATGGAAGCGTTTGTACTGGTCACACCAAAAGCTTCCCTTCTTCATTGTCCCATCTCTGACAGTAGTGAGGAGTGGGTGCTTAATAATTGAGATACAGAGCAAATAGAGACTGGAAGCACTTTGGAGACTTTCAGCACAGTTTATAGAGCTCTATTCAAGAGCTTCCCCTGAATCTTTTCTCCATGACTGTCCTGTCAACATTTTGCTGTGCTCTCACATTTTACAGTGATGAGTTCTGCTGTTTAATTGCGCCTTGTGTATTCCTTTAGGGTTTAAAATTGGTTTTCTTTGTTAGGAGGAGGTCTGGGCTGTCACAAAGGATTACAACAAATAGTTAAGTCATGTTTTTTCTTGCCTCCCAAACTGAAGGTTCTTAATCAATTCATTCCTTTCTCCTGGTAAAGCTCTTTTGAATTGCTTATTATCCCTGTTGCTTTTCTTGGTATCTTTTCTCATACAACTATCACCTTTCTGTGATGATGCTGGAAAGATCAGAGCTGCGCATCGTGATTGAGATGCAGATTCACATCTTGAGGTGGGTGAAGCAGCACAGTGATGTTCTCTGCTTTGCTTTCTCTTCCTTTTCTTGCAGCCTCTGTTGTCTGAACCAACACTTCTGACACTATGGCTACAATACTGCTGGTGTCTCCTCCTCAGTGGTGGTAGTTAATCTGGAGCCCTTTGGTGTGTTATAAAGGGCTTGTCCCTTGTTCCTCCCCTTGAAGTGTACTGCTTCACGCTGCTGACACTGAGCTTCCTTCGTCATTTTGTCACCTGATAACTCGGTGTTGTAAGATCCTTTGCAGCTTTTTGCTTTGGAGTTAAGCCAAGTGAATAGTTCTGTGTCCTCTGCAAAATGTCATCGTGATGTTCACCCCCCTCTGCAAGCGCTGTGAAACACACTGGCCTACAGAAACATCACCCATCTATTTCTCCCTCTGAATTTTAATGATGCTGTTAACATTTGAGTGTGTTAGGCTGACCAGATCCCCCTTGTTACCAGTGTCTGACTCCTTCAAAGCATGCTAGTAGATCAGAAGCGTGAATGCCACCCAAGGAAGCTATTGTCTCCTTTGCTGTGTTGTATTTTACATGTTAGCTGACTGCTTCATAAGAAAGACTTCTGCTTTGCCCCGTCACGGTCAGTGCCCTGTAGCTTGCAGGATTCTTCATGTGTTGCAGAAACCACTAAAGAAAGTGGGATCATGTTTTCCATCTTCCATTTTGGTGTTAGTGATAGGTTATTGCTGACCTGTGGCCTGGCAGTTGTGTGTGACACAGCTTTAGTGTTCTGGAGTAAATACAGCTGTTCATTTTAATGACATCCTCTAATCATCCCAGACTGGTTTATATTGAAGGGACCTTAAAGATCATCCAGTTCTACCCCCCTGCCATGGACAGGGACACCTTCCACTAGAGCAGCTTGCTCCAAGCCCTGTGTCCAACCTGGCCTTGAACACTGCCAGGGATGGGGCAGCTGCAGCTTCTCTGGGTGACCTGTTCCAACCTGTCTGTCTTCCCTATCTCTTTGCCTGCAAAAAGCAGGTGCTTGAGTAACTTCTCCCTCTCCCTGACTCCTTCAGTCCTATTTCCTGTATTCACATCAACTGGGTCCTGGCTCATTAGTCACTGCCAGCATCAACACCACGGAGGGCTAGAGCAGGAATTGTGGTGTTGCCATTGCTTTCACTGGCACGAGTTGTTGTACTTCAAAACAATGGTAAGAGCAAAGCTCTTCAATTTGAAATGAAAACCAGTTAAAGAGCAGGCTGTATCTTGAACAGAAAATGGGGTTTAAAATAACAGCTTGAATTGAGAAAGTCAAGCCTTGAAGTTTCCTGAAATTTGATATTCTCAGCAAATACTGCTCGTTACTAGTTAAATACTTGAAGCACAAAGATAAACCCCAAGTGAAAAGGATCGTCAGTAGCAAAACGAAATCCATGTAAAAATGTACTTGAAATCGATCTATTCCTGTGAAACATTCCCATGCCATTGAAATTGCAGTTTGCAGTGGAAATGCTCCATCAGATTTCCTACCGATGCTGCTGCAGGCCTGGAACCCCGGAGCTGCACCGCTTCAGACACAGCTCAGAGTGATTTTTGTCAAGTCTTTAAAACCTTTTAAGCCTTTATGGAGAGAAAATCCCTCTCTGCGCTCTCATGGAATGGAGCGGACTCTGGGAGGACCCTCCTCTCCCGCCTGTGCTGTTGGGATAAGATGTGCTGCAGGTTCCCCTCCCAGGAGGACCTCACCCCATGGCAGCACCGCAGAGCCTGGTGCCTCAGCCCTTCACTGCCTGGCTTGCCTCTATCCTGCTTTATCCCCAGAAATCCTCGCTCCTGCTGAGCAATAGTCATGGGGAATCCTTCTGCTTGGCTGCAGTGTTTAACAGAGGGGTTTGCTCCCCCGGTGCTGAGCCCCCTGCCCCAACCCAGGTACAGGGGGTGCGCTGGGGCAATCACTGCTGTACGGCTCCTTGTGGAACACCGAGAGCTTACACTTGCTCTGGAGGCTGCTGCCAATGCCGAGGACCTCTTAGACCTTGGCCAAGCTCTTGCACCACAGGGACAAGGTGAAACTTGATCTTAAGCAAAGCAGAGACCTCACCAAGAGCTTCAACTGAGAAACTGAGCTGGAAGGAGTGAAATTTCCATCGTCCCAGCACAGCCGGACAGCCGGGGATGGATGGGCCGGAGCTGGAGCTGGGTGCATGGCAGAGCTCTCCATCACCTTCATCCTACCCACAGCTCTGCTTCGAGCACGGATTGGAGCAGGACAGCAGGAGACTCCCTGGGAAAGGGAAGTAAAAGCAACCCTTCGGCAATGGGCTGTGGGGTCATTCCTTGTCCTTCTCCTTCTTTTTCCCTCTTCTGCCCCCCGCCTCCCCCCCCCAGATTTTCACCCACGGGCTGTCTTCTGTTGTATTAAAGGATGACTGCGGATCACAGAGCTTGCTGCCACAGAGGTGTGTGGAGGAAGTGCAGGGTAGAATCCTGACTTGGGAATATTGCCCCTGGGAGGCCGAACCCTGGTCCTGCACAACGCATATGCTGAGCACTAACCATGGACTCGAACTCTGTCCTGTGAAAAAGGATGCGTTTTATAGGCAAGGATGCAGGAAGCCACAGCGCATGGCACGGGAAGGTGAGGCAGGTGCAGAGCAGCAAAATGCTCTTCAGCTTTTCAGTACTGATCCTGGAAATTTCAGTATCCCAAAACCTGAAAGAGAATCAAATGTCCCAGATGGTGGAATCTCTAAATAAGGAAAAGGCTCGTGTGCTTTTACCGAATCCCAGGGTCCCATTGCTGGCAGTTACAGCAGCCATAAACTTTATTTACAGTCCTGCTCGAGCATATTCTGTTTACAAACCCTGCTGACGGCCCTGGCACTGACCAGAGATCCCAGGGATGGGAAACATCAGCTCTTTGAGTCAGAGAAATGGGGAGGAGCAGAGCGATGTTCTCCCAGCAACCTCAGGAGCTGCATGTCTGCTGCCTGCTCCAGCCTCGCCACTGGGTGCAAGTCCTTCAAGTAGCTTTTATATGATGAAGTTTCTCATGAAAGTAATGCCTCACCTGTGAGATAGGATATTATTCTCTTCCAGACAACATTCCTGGACACACTGGTGTCCCTTACAAAGCAGAGGTGGATAATATGGAAATAAACCAGTAAAGATTGGACTCTTTCACTTGTTAGTTACAAATGCACCACAGAGCAAGCACGTCTGTCAGTGAGGGATGGACCAGCAGGATATAGTAGCACACATGGGATGCTCTGTGTGCCCCATCCTGGGCTGTCACTGAGCATCATCCCAGCATTACCAATGGGAGCATCCAGGCTGCAGCACGGGTGGGAGCAGCGGCTCTGGGGAACACCCTGGCCAGCCTGGAGAAAGCTCTTTCCTGCTTGTTCTTCCCTCTGGAGAAGCCCGATGTGCTCCTGTTGCAGTGCTGCGTGCAGGCTTCTCCATGTCAGTGACGAGAGTGAGATGTTGTTAGATATGAATTCTGGTTGAACTTCCAGAAATAATAGGATGTGGCTTTTCCCTAATACCTGGAAACCTGCCTGTGCAGCCATACGCACTCTGTTTTTCTACCCAGCACCATGGTCAGCTTGGGGATTTTTAGGTATTTTGTTTGAAATGATTCTAAATTCAGCATTTCTGAGGTAATTTTCTGCCTGTGGTTTATGCCTGAGAACTGGGGTCTTCCAGGGAAGATGAATACAACCAAGTGGCCGGTATACACCCTTTGGTGTGTGCTGAAAGGAGCTGGTCCAGGGCTCTACATGGTGCACGTGGATAACGGGCTGGGATGTGCAGGGAAACCAGAGCACAGCAAGGGGGGTAACACCCTGCAGCCAGGCAGGAGCTGGGATGGGGTTTCTAGGCCCGAAGCAGTTAATGTGAGGCAGAACCTAACTGCAGACTTCATTATCCACACTCTGTGTCTGGGCATTTGTTGTTGGATTAACTCCTGCAAAGGGCAAACGTGGTTTGTTTGAGGGAAACCAAAGTGGTGCTGGTTGTTCTGCGGGATGCTGCAGCCCCATGTGCTGGGCAGGAGGTGATGGGGAGCAGGGAAAGGTGGGCCATTTCATTCTGATGGAAGGGTCCAGAAAGCATCCCCATATCCCTGCGCTTGCCGTAGAGCTGGGATGACCCTGCTGGCAGAGCCCAGGTCCTCTGAGCTCTGGGCCTGGGGCTCTCCAGGATGCGCTTATCCGGAGGCTTCTGCTGCCTGAGGCATAACCAAAGAGATTCTTCAGCAATGGAAAAGTTATTTTCTTAAATGGACATTAATGTTTTTTCCATTAATTGGAAGAAATTCCAAGGCCATGGAAAACCTTGAAGTGATATCACTGTGAAAAACTGCAAAAAAATCACACTGAAAAGGGCTTATGAAATTCAGACTTTTCTCAACCAAAAGGGACTTTAAAATAAGCCCCTCTTCCTGCCCCAGGGCCTCTGGTGCGAGGACCAGGACAGCAAAGGGCACCTTCCCTTGGCAGGGCAGTGTGATGCTGGCCAGGAGACTGGGCTGCCAGAGGGAGCAGCATCTCATCCCATCCCACCCCATCCTATCCCATCTGACCCCATCCCACCCCATCCCATCTCATCCCTCCTCCATGCCTGCCCCCGCAAGAGCCAGGAGACCCCTATAAAGCAGAGCCTGTCGTCGGCTCAGCTGGCTCATTACAGGTGCTGTCAGCAGCCTGGCTCTTCTCCCTTGATTTATCACAGCAAGTTCCTGGAAGGAAAGGAGGACAAGCAGCACAACCCGGAGCAGCACAACGGTCCCTGGAGCCCTTTGGGAAGGCTGGAAGAAGCCGGCAGGGTGTGGGGCTGGCACAGAGCCGCAGGATGAGCCCCTGCCCTGCGGCAGATGGGCTGGTTCTGCAGTTTCGCTGTGCCAGACGTGCCTGGGTGATGCGGTCACTGATGCAGGGGTTCACCAAACCTTGGCTCCTGCGCTGCACGCTGCGCTCCTGCCGCTCCATCCACCCTGCCAGAGGCTGAGCCCGGGGCTGGTGGAGCTGGTGGCAGTGGGGGAAGCAGCATCACACCAATGCACTGCCAGTGCTGGGGCAGGAGGGTGGTGGCATCACCCGGCTGGTGTCACCGTGCGCTGTATCCTGCACCCGTCAGCAGTGACCAACCAGCCTGGCTCACACTCAGCAATCCACCATGTGCAGAACTGGAACCTTAATTTGCCTTTAATTCTTCCCAACTCGCCTCGTCTCCAGTATCTCCCCGCTCCGTTAGACGGTGCCTGTTCCAACACACACACAGATCTTTCTGGAAATGTGATTTATTTCCCCTAATTTTGATCTTTTCTTGCATTCTTCAGTTGAAGAAGCAGAACCCGTGAAGAGTTTGGCTGACAGGAGTATTTGTGGAAAGATTTCCCTTTATCCCCTCTTCCGTATTTTTCTCAAAACCAGCTACCTAAATCCAAATAAGATTAAGAGAAAAACCTTTAAAATGGGTTACATTAATTTAGTAACTGGATCCTTTGTAACGATGAAAGAAGCACAATATTCTTATGTAATAAGTCCTGCTTTATAAATGCATTAATTCTTAAACTATATTGTTTTAATAAACAGGGCTCTAGACATGCCCAAGGGCACTGTTATTCTCAGAAGAGTTTTCCAAGAAGGCTTGTGTTGTTGGATTATTATTCCATGACTTCCAAGTTCACTGAGTGGAGCTATTTTTTTTATACTCATATTGCAGTAAAAACAACAACTTTCAAATACTTTGTCAAGTAGATTGGGAATCAAAATGGAAACTATTTGTGTAGGATGAGAAGTGCTGAAAGCCTCTCGTTTCATGCAATTAGAGTTGGAATCTGGGGCCTGGCTCACATTCTTTAAGAGAGTGTTTTCAGAAGGCTCCATGAACGTGTGGTGGAGGTGCAGGGAATTGAGGTCACTGCCGGGATCAGGGGCTGATCCCGCTCAGGGACACATCTGAGCGGTCATGGTGAGATGTGCCCGGTGGTGGCGCAGGGAAAACACCACAGGAAGCCAGGAAAGGACTGGAAACGCTGTTGTGCCAGGGCAGCTTGTGCTGTCCTTACAGGAGGAAATGTTCACGGTGTGTTCACACCATTTAACCACTGATACCGTGTCACTGTGCAGCTCTGGGGCTCCATGTTCTCATCCCACCATTCCACCCACTGCAGGGGAAGAGCCGCTCACCTCCTTCGCCATGGATCGGATGCAAATGAAGGGAAACCTCACCCGTTTGTGCCTTTGTCAAGCATCTTCTGCCTTATTTCCTTGAATTATTAGCTCTCTTTCACTGGGTTTGGCTTGCAGGAGGATGACTATTTCATCCATCAGATCAGAATCTTTTTAACACTAATACTGAATTTATAGAAGTGGTTAAACAAAGTGTTGACAATATGGACAATGTGTTTCTGATTAACGCTGCAAGTTAACGTGGAACTGCCAACTGCCGAGAGTTACTAAAACAGAGCAGCATTTTTCCAGCCCTGGTGGGCTGGGGCTCGGTGTCGCGGCACGAGCACCACAAAGGACCAGCCACGGTACCCCAAAAGCTCTGCTCCTTCCCCGGTGATCACACCTGAGCTTCGCTACTCTCCTTTTACTGTCCTGGTCGGTGCATTTGCTGGTGTCACCGTCCCTGCAAGTGTTCACACACCGTGGATTCGAGGCCCTCAGTGCCATGGGTTAGTGGTGGCCGTGGCAGTGCTGGGGAACGGTTGGATTGGATGAGCTTAAAGGGCTTTTCCAACCCAGCTGGTTCTATGATTCGCACAGGGCAGGGGGCTGGCAGCATCCCACCCCATGGGGACCGGGCTCTGTGGTCACGGTGCTGATGCTGAGCTGCGCCCTTGGCACGAGCATGCGGCACAGCATGAGTGTGGGAGCTGGGATAGGACTGAACAGGGGCTTCCTTTACCTTTGAAGGACAACAGAGCAGATTAAAATACCTTTTTTTTTTTTCCTTTTTCTTCAATCTGTGACACAAAAAAGGAGGAGTTGTACAAAGGAAACGGCAACAGGAACAAAAGGGAGAAGGAGAAGGGGAGTACAGGCGGAGCATAGCCATTGCTGCGGTATCTCACAGGGGTGGCATGATCACAGCCCGCGTAAGAGCAATCACTTCTACCTGCAGCCTCCTTTGAGAGCACTCACAGGCCCAGGAGCTTTGATTCCCTCCTTTCCTCTCCTCATTAATCGCCTTCAGTTGCAATACTGAACTTCTGAAATTCCACAGCTACTAAAACATCAAGTCTTTGGGGCTGGAAAAGCCTTGTGGAGTGGGAGGGTTTGGCTTCCCCAGGTTCAGAGCTGCAGTTCAGGAGTTTTCTTCCTCTAGTTTTACATGTGCTGGGTTTGCTTCTTGCTCAAGGGGGATCCTGTTTTGGAAGAGAGGATGTGTCGGCCCCATGTGCAGCACAGGGCTTGGAAAGCCCAGTAATCCCAGCCGGTGCAGAGAGCACACCCCATTCCATGTGACACAGGGAGCTGTGCCCACCCTGCGCATGGCAGGAGCTGCGTTAACATCAGTCCCGCTGCTTATCCCTCTGCGGATGCTCATCCCAAGCCTCTCCTACCAGTGTCACCTGCCCTGCAGCAATGGAGCTGCAGTCATGGCAGCCCTAAATCTGGGATACCCAGGCTGCCCAGGACCTGCTAAACCCGGGCTTATCCCTGGTAGCACCGGTGAAGGGAAGGATTTCCAGTCTTGAGATAACATTAAAATCACTGTTAAACCTTCACTCAAAGCTTGAACTAAGGCCAGGCTGACCCTTGTCTAAGCTCCCTTTTCCTCATCCCTCAATCTCTTGCAGTCCTCCTCCTCCCCACCCACCCCCAAAATATTTCAACCCCTGTCTGGCCTTGTTTTAGAGTCAGCTTCAATGGTACCTTTGTTAAGGGCAAAATCTCATTAAACGTGAGGTAAGAGGAAATGAAAAAGTGTAAAATATCCAGATTTATTACCTGTTGTCTTCTGAGCATTTGAAAATCGGGACCTGGGAGCACAGGGCCAGTGGGATCACAGCTGGGGGCCCGCACCCCCCCACTGCCTGCACTAAGGGCACTGCTTGCTCCTAGGACTGCTTTATCAAAGGGAAAACATTGAGGTTTGTGCTTTTGGAGGTACAAAAGTGAACAGATCTCAATGCACCAGGCTGCGCCCCGAGCTCCGCTGCCCCCTGCACATGCAGGTAGGGGTGTTTGATTGCTCAACTCAGAGGTTTTGCTCAGCTCAAAGGGAAGGGTTTTCCAGGCGAGGTGCCGCTCCTCTTCCTCTTTCAAAGGTGAACAGAAAAGCAAACCCAGTGAATTAATGTCGGCTTTGACAACACTGCTGAAAGGGGTCGGAGG
>JANHGB010040570.1:118151-135183 GCA_026283785.1 Coracopsis vasa | reverse complement strand
CCCCTACATCCCACCTACCCTGGCATATAGGTGTGTGCTACCAGCGAGTGCTAACAACCTATCTGGGCTACAGGAGCACACACAGGGCTGCTGTGCCAGGTGCTACATCAAGGTACTCCGCTCTTCATGCCAGGGAATCCACAGGTTAGAAGAGATGCTATAAGCAGGGGAGACAACAGGTCTGGTAGGATCAAAGGCTGGGTGGGAGGAATGAGAATGAAGTCTGCTTTGGGCCAGGCTGTAGCAATGGCCAAAGCTGACTCTAGTGCCTGCCTGCAGGAGGCAAGCAGAGGGTTTTGGTTAAACCACTCTGTCCCCTCACTTACTCTGCTTCTTTCAGGGTCAATTCAGACCCTTATAAGTGGGACAGATGAGGAGGCCAGCACCCCCCAGTTACAGTCCTGCCACTGCCAGGCAGCGCTGGGCACATCCCTGCTATGCTCACTGCTCAGCTCTCTCAACAGCACAATGACTTACACAGCACAATGACTTACACTTGCAGCACCATCCAGGGACTTGATCTGCAGCTGTTTTCAAAGTGCTTTCAGACCTACAATAGGCAGTTTCTTGGGCTTGAACTGCTGTAAGCAGATCCCCTCCTCCTTTTATTTGTTCCAGGAGAATGGGGAGCACTGAGCAGCATTCCCACATTATGCATTGCTCCTGGAGGCTAATTACTACATGGGTGCTTGCCCATTCAACCTCCTTCAGACCAGGGGGACCAAATTGGAACTGGACATTGCATGTGGCCTCCAGGACACATCATATATCGAAGTTAGATAAAGCCCATTTCCACGGCGTAACGTGGCCACTGCACCATTTGAGCTGAAATAGGCAATGGGAAGTCCCTGTAACATCATCAGAGAGGTAGATACCCATCACCTGGGAGATGCTGCAAGAATACCAGTCACAGACCAGTTTGTATTCCCTGTCTCTTGCTAAATAAATTGGATTAAACCCAGCAATGTATTCATTGAAGATTGCTATGAGAGCCATTTCACACCCCTTGATCTCCATCCATTTCTAGAGAGGGCATGTATCTGCATGAAGGTCATCCCTTCTGGGGACTGAGCTGCTAGGAAGAAATTAAAACAATTACAATGGGAACTTTTTGTTGTTGCTCAATAAAATATAATCCTGGCTAAACAAAGTAAACAGTGAGCATGAATGAGTTCCTCTCTCCAGAGTGCTGTCAAGCTGTCAGTCACAAGTAGGGAAGACTGCTGGCTAAAAGACATTCTGGCTTTTCAGGTTAGCATATGGATATGCCCTTTACTGAAATACATGCGCATGCACAAGCACCGCCAGCTTGGGCTGCTTTCTAAAAAGGGACGAATCTGCTTACTTAGCCCTGAAAGCTATTTTTGAGGCATGATACATCCAGTAAACATGCCCCATCATCCTTAAAGCTAACTGGGAAATGATGCACATTTATGAGAGGAAGGCCAAGGCACAGGGCTGGAAACTGCACACTATTCCACCCCTGGCTCTGCCTTGAAATTGCTGTTGACACAACCGTCCCCAACAGGCCAGTCAACTGGCATCGCTGCTCCCCAGCCTTTCCCACTGTGGACCCAGCGGTTTTAATACAGAAATGAAGAAACATATTGAGAAATATTTTCTTTGATGTGCTTCAATACGTGGAAATGGGAGTAGAGCAGCATCTACCATTTAGATAACTCCTCATTGCTTTAAAGATGTGGACTTTCTGAGCCCAAGAACTTGCAAGCAAAGGCTCTACTCAGACTTTCAGTGACTTTTGCAAAGGCTGCGAAGACCACCAGAGCAGCTTGTTCACTGCTGGCAACAGCAGGGACAACTGGAGCAGCTATGGACTTTGGTATCAAATATTTCCCTGTATAAAGAATATATGGAGAGATCATTGCCAGTGCCAAAACAAAAGGTTATGCAACAGAGGAGTTAAAAAACCCAAACAGGTTTGACTCTCAAGTCACTCCACAGCCATTCAATACCACTGTGGCTCTCTGCAGCCCCAGCAGCAGGTACTGGACACTTGGCCGACCAAGGCTTTCAAAAGCTTTGTACAGCCTTGCAAGTCTGGCTTGGAGAGCTTATTTGGAAGAAGAAAATATGGAGCTGAACCTGTGCCAAAGGTTCTCCCCTGCCCAGTTACTTTCCTTGTGTGAAATTCATAGCCCTGTTTCCCCAGGGAGGGTTCTACAAGGCAGGGGCGCAGAGCCAAGCTCTCCCATTTACCCCCAGGTAAGGGCTTCTGGGACAAGAGGGGCATTTTCACTTGGGCTCGTCCACTGGTGCACCCCAGGGCTTCTGCTAGGAGATGAAGCCACTGCAATGACCTGGGTCCGAGCCACTTCTGGCCCTGTGGAGGCTGCAGAAGAGGTGCCATGGGAGGGTGAATGCCCCAGGGCTGCAGAGGAGAGCCAGGGCACCCAGCATTCCCAGGGACACAGCCCTGGGAAAAGGGACACTGCCTGGGAAAAGCTGTGGGAGCGAGGGGATGAGGAGCAGGACTGACAGATGATGCAGGGTTTTTTACCAAGATTCCTGTGTGCCTGTGTAATCTAAATCTAACATGACACAGACTAAACGAGGACATCACTTCTCTCCCCGCTGATTAGCTGTGATTGCTGCTGAGTGACGCTCGCTCCAGCACGTGCCTCTGCGGCGAGGGGGCTCTGCTCACCGGCCGGCTGCTGGCTTGAAGCAGGCGCCGGGGCCGAGCACCATGAGCTCAAACTGCAGGACAGGCACACACTGCATGAACAGAGGGCACGCCAGGGCAACCCAGCATGGGGGGCACCCCGGGGATCCTCCTCCCAGACAGGGCGGAAGCTTTTCTTTATTAACTGGGAAGTCCATAGCTGGTGACCAAGTTCTCCAATAAGAGCTGCCAAAAGCAATCAGGCTGGATCACAACAGAGGGAGGAAAGCTATGTTATTGTAATAGAAATTATTTGATTCCTGGGGTTCTGATCAAATTAGGCAGCTACTGAATTAAAGCAATGAAATTACTGGGAAGGAGGCTGTGCTCAACTTATCTCCAGTCCTCCCAGACCTGAAGAAGTAACAAAGGAAAATGTCCACAGCTCCAATAAGTTCTCTGTAAACACCCTAAGCTGGTATTTGGGGAGCTGGGGATTTCTGCCTGCCACTAGCAATTTCCTAATTAACCCAATATCCAGTGGGCTCAGGCCATTCCCTGCACAGCAGATTTGGCATCCTCCAAAAACAAGCAGAGGCTGAAGCTATAGGGTGGCAGATGCCGTTCCTTTGATTTGCAGCACAGCTCAGGCATGATGAACGCTTTGGGTTCCAGCTCTGTTTGCAAACCTGTCAGACTCGAGCTCCTCTCTGCACCCTGCTGCATGCCCTTATCTTTTGACAAATGTTTCTTCAGTGCAAATTCAACTGTAATCATATCAGAAATTGAAGGAATAAGAAAAACACAGCTGGCCTACATCGCACTGCAGTGGGATCAAGGGAGACTGGCGCAACTGGGATTTCAGGCAAGGAAGGGGAGACTCAGTATTAATGCAAGTAAAATCTTGCCACAGGGAGAGATGAAGAGTGCAGAACCAGAGCTGAGGGTGAGGAGGGAAATGGTGCTGGTGCTTGTCATGCCCTAGCAGCGCTGCCCTGTCACTGGTCACACTCCTGGGACCCGCATGGATGGGAGGTGGGGAGCACGTGGGTTCACACACTAAGGGGTGACACATGGCCTAATCCTCTTCCGGAAGGGGACACCTTCACAGCCCTGCATCCTTGCCCAACCCAGGCAACACCATCCCACACCCCAGCAGAAAAGCACAACCCAAGCGCCAAGAGTTGCCTAGAGAGGGGTTTGAGTCATGGCCCCAGACCAGCCAGAGCTCCATGCTCTTCTTTGAAACCCTGCCTGGGTCATTTCCCAAAGCCACAGGGAAGAATCTGGAATATGGGAAATGCTCTTAGATGTCAATCAATCACTGTCATGTTCTTAATGCATTGCTCTTAACTAGTTCCTGGTGGAGACAAATACCATGAGCTGGGGTTGTCTACAACACAGCAAACACAAACACGGGGGCTGACCAAAGGGGACAAAAATAGAGCCAGAGCAGGCAGAGGAAAGGAGGAAAAGCACTTACCTTGGGTGAGCAGCAAGGCTGTAGGGAGAGAAGAAAATAAGACAGGGAAAGAGAATAAAAGAGGGAATAAGTTAATATCCAGGGGGAAAAAGCTGTTTTGCAGATGATTGCTGTCAGTGAACAATGGACATGGTGCAAGGCAGTGTGCGAGCTTACTGGGGCTGCATGTTGGGCACAGGCTGGGGAGCAGACACCGCAGCAGTGAGATGGGGAGGAGGCTTGTGAGCACAAGGGTGCTGGCCCCCAAAGTCACACACATCCCCCAAGTGAAGGCAGAGGGATGGGATGCACGTGGGGATTAGCAAGGAAAGGAAGGGAAAAAGGGGAGGGGAGTGGTTACGCTTGCCATCGGGGCCTGACACTACCCAAATTGACCTGAAGGCATAGAGCTGGCCCAAGCTCAGCCAGAAGTACGTGGCTGTGGTGGGGCTTGGCGCAGCTGGGAAGCCCTGGTAAACCAGAGGATGGCTGAGAAGAGAGGGCAGCCAGGGGCAACAAGCAGCTCACTGCGAAGACCATCATCAGAGGAAGGTGTTGATAAAATGGGTGCTGGCCTCCAGTGTGGAACAGGGCATTCCCCAGGACGCCCTAGCCCACCTATGCCTATCCCACACACACAGGTACCAGTCCAGGTACCAGGGTCAGGGGGAGAATAGGCACACATAAAGCATCACCGCTTTGAGTCCTCCTGGCTCTCTTTGCTCCCAGTTGCTGGTCTGCCTGACAGTGCTGCACTGCATGTGCCATGCAACCATCATCGCAGCAGGATGCAACTGCCACCCAGGAAATGTGTCCGCATGGTCCCGTGAGATTAGGGAGGAAGGAAGGAGAAGGGGCAAAGGTCCTTGCAAGGGATGGACCTTACCCTGAATTTCCACACAGGCACAGTCCAGCCCTCTAGCTGCCTTGAGCAGTGACCTCCTGGCCCTCCCCTGCCTTGATTTCTCCATTCCCCAGAGCTGCCACAGAAACCCAACTGGCTGGATCCCTCTTAGGTGTTACCCATAGAAAGCCACAGCCTGCATCCCAGTCTGTAACTAACTATGGGAGAGTCTGTAGAGGAAAAAGTACCAAACATCTTTAAGAGGTGCCATGCACCAGCTCTGTGCCTTAGTTCTGACTTCTACCTGTCTTTCAAACAGCAACCCAGTCCCTAAAGACTTGGTTGCATGCAATCACCATCTTGTAATTACTAACACTTACTATCATGCACTTTTAGTCTCAGAAGCTTAAAACTCTGTAGAAAGACTGAGTCAGTATTAACAGCCTCATTTGACAGATAGTAAAGCAAGCAAAGAGAGGCTAAAGGGAACATTTTGCGAACTCAGAAATGGGCTGGAGTCCAAAAGGGCTCATTTTCCTGGACTTGCCAGTTCAGGCCTCTGAAAAGCAGGCATTTTTATGCAGATGCACCTAATTGTATCTGTGCTGTTTGAAAATGATTTCCTAAGCGATTTGTCAAAGGTTGCACAGCACATCAGCAGCAGAGCTGAGGAAAGTAATTCCAACTTCCCTGCTCCATTGGGCAGCATCCAGGAGAGGAGATTTCCTTCCAGCCTGTGGAAAAGCATTGGCTTTGTCAAGATCTTCATCCATCTATCCACCTCCCTAGCTGGAAATATTGTGGGCAGTCAGGAAAGTCTCCCTTGTACAGATGGCAGATGGAGGTGCAGTGAAAAGGGAAGGGACAATGGAGAGGCTCCTTGCCGAGTATCCTTTCTATTTCAGGGTCATTTCCTTTGGCGAGTCCAAAACTTTTGGAGGAACCATTCATGGATATGTTCTGCAGCATGTACAGTGCCACAGAGACATAAGAAGCAATAGGATGTTTGCTCTGTCCTCCACACAGTTCTGCCTGGAAGTCTCCTACAGGTTTGTCACTTCCCCTTGTGGCATGAGTCTCCTTGTAGCTCTGTCCTGCTGCAACTCTATGCTGTCCTGTGGCTTCCTTACTATTCTGTGGTCTTCTGGTTCTCCAGATAATGTGGGGAAATTTAATTTGCCTTTTTCCATTACAGGCATTAGTACAATGGGTCGAATTGGTGTTCAAATTTAATATAATGAAATATTACTGGGCCCCTAAGCTACTGTGGTTATTAAAAAACCCGTATCATTGGTTCCTTATGTTTTTTTAAAACTGTTATTCTAGTGCTCTGGGATTTGATTTTATTTTTTCCCCCATTTGCTTTTCAGCCTGCAAAAGAACTATTTTTCTCATTTTCACTTATGATACATGAATATTTGAAGAAGCCTATAAAGCTATGAAGGAAACATCAAGAATACAGATGCAGAAACCCAAGGAATTATTTTATCTTTATATTTCTGAGTGAACACTGTGCAGGCAAGCAAGAAAATGATTTTGTGGACTAAAGCTTTCTTCCTGCACATACATCTTCTGATGTGTCCTTAGCTCTGACCTGTAATGTTTCTCTGACCCTGTAGTCCATCTCGGGATGCTGTACCTATACCAGCCCTGCTGATAGCCCCTGTGCTGTTCCCATCCCACAAGCCTCCCTCCGCTTCCCCTCAGCCTGGGCTGCACTCCTCTATCCCTCCCCAGGGCACCTCTCCCTCTCCTGCACTCCTGCTCTGCATGGCACACTTCTCGTGGGGCTAAGCCAGGCCACCTCATTGCTGTTGGCATCTCAGGTAGTCCCAAAGGCTTGACATGCATATTCTTACAGGGAGCTGCTAAAATTAGTTCCACAATCAAATCCAAAATAGCAGTTCCAAGTATCCCTTACCTAATCCTTGCATGACATGAATGCAGACAAACCTGCATGCCCACAGACAAGGTAGATGGCACTGACTCTCTCAGAAGACCCAAAGCCTTCAGCTCTGGATCCCAGTTTCATCCTTCACTGGGATTCTCTGCCCTGCAGGCCTGGTTTTCACCAGGCAGCCAAAGGCAAGGAGAACACATTGCCTGCAGTTTGTACACATCCAAAGGAGCTCAGTGACCAAGCAAACTGCGGGCTCAGTTCCCCAGAGAGGTAAGGTTCCCCCATCTTCCAGATGTAACTGTCCACAGGCTCTGCCTCCACTCACTGAGGTGAGCAAACAGTTTCCCTAATGGACTGTGAAGAACTATAAACATGGTTTTTATAGGCTAAACAACACAGAGATTTTGCAGCATTAACCTTAATGCTGTTATTATTGCAGACTTCAAGAGACTCTTCTCCATCAGGAGAATCTGCAGAGTTCAGCTTAATCACAGAGCTGTAAGCAAATTATTAAACCTTCGGGAAGGAGGTAACAGCAATCTAACATTTCTTTGCTATTCCCATCAGCAGCTGATGGAAGAAGGAAAATGTTAAGAAGCATCTGCCCACATTTCAGAAAACTGCAGCACATGTGCTCATGTATCTATGCTGCTTATCTTTTACAGGCACTGACCTTTGTACCAAGTCACATCATTCCATCAATATTTGCTACAGATAACTTGCTGGATCAATCCAAGCTAGGAATCTTTCTTCCTTTGCAGTTTAATCCTCATTCTGCGACTCCCAGCCACATCCTTCCTCTTGAGCACAGTGCTTTCCCATCAGGGGTGCTGACACTTGATTAAAAGGAGCTGTGTTGCAAGATATGTCCAGAGCAGTTGACTTGTGCTGGGAGGGCTGAGAGGACTTCAGACAAAATCTTCTCAAGCCAGGTCATGCCAGCAAGCTGTTCAATAGTGCTCATCAGCCGTCTGTGCTCCAGTTTCCAGTGAAGTCGTATCTTGTGGGAGACATGCTTTCTGAAGCAACATTTTGCATGAAGGATGTTGGTCCCTTTTACAAAGCATAACCGTCAAGACTCAGCCTTCATGCACCAGCTCTGAGGTTGAACTGTCCACTGCTGTGCCGTGAGCTGAATTCTCATGAGCAGATGCCCAATTACCCTTGTGAAACATAATTTTCCAATTTTTCACTGTTATCTGAAATCAAGTAAAATCTCCCAAAGTAGACCCGCTTGCCATTCAGGCTTCATCAACACCAAGGTTAATCCCAGTTTAAGCAGCAGACCAAATTTACCCAGGTAAAGCAAAGCAAATTTTTCTCCTGTAATCCAGGACTGAGGAAAAAGTGTGAGAGCTGAAGTGTGAAGAAAACATGTCTCAAAAATCCTGCTGGGCTGACAGCAGCAAAATCCTCATTCTGAGTCGTGAGCTGACACGATACCAAAGCTGCCATGAAAGCAGGAGTCAAACCAACAGACAGTGTCTTGTCATAAAGGAAAAGACTCATTTCACTGCAGGAACACTTTTAAAAGGTGCTGGAAAAAGGATGGCCACGAATGTGGCTCAGGGTGCTGGGAGCTTTCAAAGCTCTGCAGTGCTCAGGAGACAGGGACTCAGTTTATGTGACTGCACATACGGAGGAAAGGTAAGACAAGAAGGATTCAGAGATGAATTTCTTAGAAATGGAGAAGACAAAACCATAGTAAATCTGGGAGATGGCCAGGAGGATACAGAAAAGAAACATCTGTCATCTTTGCAAAGCCAAGCAAAGAATACAAGTCTCTCTTTGATTTCTTTTTACTCATTCACTTCGATATAACAAGCTTGCAGCAAGCACCATCTTTGCCAGGGCTCTTTGCATCTGATACGCCACTACCAAGTCAGTATTAGTCTTCATCACAGACTGGGCTGGCAAGATACCCATCTCAGATCTATTCTCATCTCTTTGAATTATTGGAGCGCATCAACAAAAAGAGCTGCTAAAGTAAAACTACTTGATGTGATTTGTTTGGATGATCAGAAAGGCTTTGAAAAACTCCAGCTGCAGAAAGCAGTTGGTGTAAAAGAACAAATGAGCTGCAAGACAAAGTTTGGTATTGTAGGTGTAGCACTTCTATAACAGCAGTGAGTGGTCCGGTCTCCTTATGGCAAGGTTTAACAACCAAATGCCCCAAGGCTCAAAACAGCACAGCAGTAATATAATTGGGGGTAAACAGTGAGGAGCAGCTTCTGCAGATAGTGCAAGATGTCTCAGGGAAAAGGCTGTACCAGTGGCTGTTACATGTTGTGCAAGCCCTGAGCAACATGAAGACAGGAATTCGTGTTTGAACCACCACAGGTACCTTTCTGGGTAGAGATGTTTTTCCTCCCGGTAAGATGCCAACAGATGCAAACAGCAAGGGCAATAGGATGAATTCAATGCTGAGCTCTGACCCTGACAGAGACTTTCCTAGAGATACACCCTTCTGCCCCACAGCTCTGCTCAGGGACAAGGAGATGTTCCCTTGACTGGAGGTGCCTGCTTTTTACCGGCACGTGTATGGGGCAGCACAGTCAGCAATGTGAGCCATATGGTAGCAAGCCCTACTCTTGAGTAGATCTTCTTCTACTGTGTGCCTATCAGAAAGCACTGCCACTGCAGCCAGCAGCAGTGTGGTACCCTCAGGGACAGCACATTGGATTTTAATAACACTGGGCTCAGGACCAAGTTCTGCATCTCAAAATAAACCACCCAAACTCTGCCCCTGGCTGGTTTGAAAAGCACCCATCTACTCATCCCTCCCTTCAGCTCTGCCGTCCCTTCAGAGCATCACATTTCATCACTGATTTCATCACTGCTACCTTGCTTGTATCCTTAAGGTAAGCTAGCAGCTTCCCCCTGCATGCGGAGGTCCTGGAGTGAAAGCAGGCCCTTTGCACAAAGCTATGGTAGTACAAGCATGACTGTGATGGACTGGCTGCGTCTACATGCCCCAGATTGTAGATTACTTCCAAACATGACTGGCAGTCAGCTGAGGTGCCCAACACTACCTTGCTCCCAACAGGGGCCAAAAGAGCTGTTTTGAGAAGAGCTGTCTGAGAACATCCAATACTCCTACAGGAACAGGGTAAGTGCAGAGTAACAACAGAACGACGACACACCATCAAGAAAAACACATCTTTTGTGGTGCTGGAAACACGAGTGGGTAGCTGAAACCCAGAGAGACTCTTCATCAGAAGTAACCTAGCCTGAACCTCCCAGAGAAGGCAGAAGCTGTGCTTTGCCCTTGCCACGAGTTGCTTGGGGTCCATTCACCACTGCAGCAAACCCAAGGGAAGTTCCAGCTAGGCACATGTGTTTTGGGCTGTTTCCTCCATCTGTGGGTGCGGGGCAATGGCAATACCCGCACACTAAGGTGGTTGCGCTGACCTTGCAGCCTGCGGGCTGTTTCAGTCGCATGCATGCTTTGCAATAAATAAACCATCTGGAATTTGCCCCTGCAATGGCGTGATGACAGCAAAACACATGTGTAGCAGTCAGCGTGAGCATCCCTTCCCGGCACTGTACGTCAGGCTGCATGCTTCCTGAGCGCATCCCGGGCTGCTGCCTCTCCACTGGCAGCCAGCTGCTCACATGTGCACCCCGTGAAGCTGCTGGCGACAGCATCTGCTCTCGATCAGTCCTGATGGGAGTCTTGCATAGTTCCTTATTCTTCATCCCAGGTACAAGGTATGCTCGTTGGAGATGCCATGGCGTGCAGCACTACAGAGCTGGGGATCTTTCCAGATGCCCTGGACTTGGTGCAGCGACTGTGCCACCTTGTGCCAGCAACATTTACAAATGCGTTCTAATCTCCTGCCTCTCAGATTTTAATCCCACGGTGCTCTCACTCTGATTTTTCTCTTACGAGGCCAAACAGGGATCCAGGTTTCCTCTTCAGCATGGTCCTTTACCTCTTCCCAGTAAAGAGGGTCCATCCGAGGGTGCACCCTGACCAGCAGTGATGGAAGCTCCTAGCCTGCGGGCTGTGTGCTGCAGACCATTCAGTCCAGCTCTCATTTCCACTCTGCCTGTTGCAAGTCAGGAAGTTCCACTGGCTCCAGCCAATGCTGGTGTAAATGAGAGACACACAATACAGCAATCTGGCTGTCCTAATAAAAACAAAGACATTTTACAACTGAACCATGTTAGGAGCTATTGGATTTTTTCAAATATGTGTTTTTATTCAGCCAGATGCAAGATGGCCTATATGGGAGAAAGAAGTGCAGGACTTCACAAAAAACAGCCCGATCCTGACTGTACCCTGAAGCTCACTGGTTCAGAAAAGGATGCAAGGCTCGCAGAGAGCAGGCAACTGAGCAGAAGCTTCAGTGTGATGCTCCAAGCTGCCGAGTGCAGAAGCAGAAGAGAGCCAGAGGCAGGTGATTTTCCTCTTGTACCTGCTGAGGAAGGGGCACATGTTAAGAGGAAACCCACGGGTGGTTCCAGGGTTGGAGACTTTGACCTAGGGCTGAGCACTTTTCTGACAGATTCAAAGAGCTTAATCTCCTTAAACTCACAAGAAAACATCCAGGTGTAATACGGGTATAGTGAGCAGGTACCTACACAGAAGCTGTGGCACACTCTACAGTTCTGTCATCTGACAGAGAAAAGTAGGAAAATGACTAGAGGCTACAAGCCGAGGCCAAAAACTTCTACCTAGAAGCTGTGCTCACATCTTCACCCTTGAAGGCAATTAACTGCTGGGACATACCCTCACGGGGTATGGCAGGTTGGTCACTGCTTCCACTCAAGGGCAGTTGGACTTTGGTGAAACCTGAGGGCCTATGCTCAACAGACACACAAATCCTAATGTCCTTTGTGGCCTACAGGCTCCCAGAGGCAGTCTAAAGGCATTAAACTATGAATCCTCTTTGGGTTTACATTTTACAAATCCAGGAATGCTGTATGACACTGCCATGCTAATGCAAGCTGCATCTGTCCCAAACGTCCTGGAGAGCTGTGCATGGGAGCTTGGACTGGCCAGAGGGCAGCTGCTGTGCTGGCGAGATAAGAGATGGGGGATGTTTCAGCAAGGGAAAGCTGTGAGATGCATGGGCAACTGCCAGGAGCAGAAATCAGCTCACGGGTGCACACGTCTGTCTCCACTCTATACCAGACATCCAGAAGGTGGATTTGAATTCCCTCACGTAAAATGCTTCTGTTTAAAGTTTGCCCCTCTTGGGCCACCTCAAAGCTGGTGAATCCAATGGCAAGACCCGCTCAATGAGAAAAAAGTCAAACACAAATAGTACAAAGACAAAGATACATGTAGGCAAGGCACAAACACACAAGTCAGGGTTTACTCCCACTATAATCCTGCTCTGCTGGGAGATCCTGGGTCTCACTGCTGATGAAGAAGGATCTCAGCAGAGCCCTGCACCCTCTGCATGACAGACTGCAATTGTTTGTGCCACATTAAGGGGGTTTTCAGATGAAAGTCATGGAGGACCTTTTTTTTTCCATTTATTTTCTTTTTTAAAGCAAAACAAGATACCTCCCACCTTCCCTCTTCTCTCATGGGCTTTTCAGTACACCGCATAGGGACCCAAAAGCACCAAGGCAACGCCGCTGGCACGCAACAACAGAGAGAAGGACTGGGAGGGCATACGGGAAGAGCTGAAGGGGCAGCCATGCATTACACCCTTCTCTTGCCTTTCTCATTCCCCAAGGTCCTGGCAAAGGAGCAGAAGAGGGGAAAACAGCAGAGGTGTGCTCAGAATAAAGGGACATATCAAGACAAGGAAACCAATCAAAATAATACAGCCTCCGAGGCTCAAGCATTGCACAACAGGAGTATCGTAAGTAAGCTGGGCTCTAAAAGGCAGAGATGACACTGGAACAGGGTGAAAACAAGAATGCAGGAGGGCAGAGAGTAAAACCCGATCTGTCTACAGAAGGAGGAGAAAAGGAGGGAGGGGAAAGGAGGAGAAAGAAGGTTATATTTTCTGGATTTGGGGTTTGGAGGCTTGACTCTGATTATTTCTTTTTTCATTTTTTTTTTTCATAAAGGATCTCACACCTGATATTCCTCGTTCCATCCATTTCGGTTCACCAAGGGCAATGAAGAAATTCTCCTGCCTTTCGTATTCCTCCTCATCTACTATCTTAACCCTTACGGTCTTCCTGTAGGGACAACAAGAAAGACAACCGTGTACAGCAGGTCAGCTGGCCGGAGGTGAGGTGGCAGCAGCAGCGGCGGTGGCGGCAGCAGTGCAGGCTCCTGGCACGCAGCCCCTTCCCCGCCAGAGTGGTGCACGTCGGCCTGCCTCTTGGACACGGGGCATCCATCACAGCTGCTCCTTAGGGAGCGGGAGGGTGTTAGAAGGAGAGGGAGCTCACGGAGAGGTGAGGAGGGAGGGAAGGAAAGGGGGAGGAGGGCCTTGCTGATGGTTAGTGGAAGGCGACTTCTGCAGCGCATTTGTTTTCAGTGTCAGATGGTAATGGAAAGGGTATCGGCTGCCTGGAAATCACCAGGGACCACCCTGAGGTACCCACTGCATTTTAGCTGGAAGATCAATCACTTCTGCTACCCCCAAAATTAATAATAAATCTGTAGGGATTCTGGGCTGGAAGCCTGAAGAGGACAGAGAGAGATGGGCATTCACAGACACATTCCCCAGTGGGGTGAGGTGGCATTCTGCCAGCAGGCTACAGCTCTGTCAGCTGCAAAGGAGGCTGATAGTTCTAATTTCCTTTCTTAAAATGGCACATCTTACTGCTTTTTCTCCTTGATAGCATCTGCCTTTTCCCTCTGACCTGTCCCACGGGTGAAGCACACAGCTTTCCCAGGGAGCAGACAGCATTGCTGGGACCTCACAAGGGACACAATGCCACTAAAATGCCTCTAAGGCTCAAACAGAAATACCTTGGGCACTGGAGTGGGGCTGGTCCCTTCTCTCCTGGCTCCCTCCAGCACCCCTGCAATGCACACAGCTACTGTGAGCCCTCAGGCAAACCAAAGTGGGGCACCAGCTCTTCCTGCCCTCCCAGAGCTGCTCCCCAGCAGCTGGGCCGAGGGCTGCACAGCCTTTGCAAAGTCCTTCTCAGAAGTTATGGGAGCTGCTTCTCTACAAGGCCTTGATTTCTGTCTTTTTGTAACATGGGTCTGACCAGGACACACCATAGGACCAGGGCTGGGTGATCTCTTGAGATGCTGGGTATGTTTCTAGCCAGCATCTTCCCATTGACACCATAAAATTTGCTTGGACC
This sequence comes from Coracopsis vasa, assembly GCA_026283785.1. Lineage (NCBI taxonomy): Eukaryota > Metazoa > Chordata > Aves > Psittaciformes > Psittacidae > Coracopsis > Coracopsis vasa. Next base: position 121,121 of record JANHGB010040570.1, on the reverse strand, counting down.
CTGCAGTGGGGATGGCAGAAGGTCCATTTTAAGCTACCACAGAAATACAGACAAGCAGGACTGCTTTCTATACTTCTCTCTCTGCACCCCTGGCCACTTTGCCTCTCCTACTCGCAGCATCACTCCCCACGCCACCCCACGGGTACCATGTGACACAGTGTGCGCGCACAGCAGTGTTTAGGGCAGAGCGGTTGGAGACAGAGAGACATCAGAGGAAGAGGAGGAGAAGAGGAAGGAGATGGAAAAGAAGAGGAAAGAACATTAATGTTAGTCTGCAGGGCCAGTACTACACCTTTTTGTAAACTCATATCCACCATGCGGGGACTCATCAGCTCAATGAAGAAATTCTTGGTTTTTTCATACTCCTCATCATCAATTACCTTGATGTGAACTGTTTTGCTGTGGATGGAAAAATAGCAAGGGTCATAAAGAGGAGAAGGGAACAGAGAAGCAAAAGTGAAGGAAGGAGACGAATGGGTGCATTAGAGAGTCAAAGTTTTCTCACCCACTGAACAAGCTCAACATGGCCCTTGAGAAAGACTAAAGCCCCACTCCTGCAAGTGATACTGGCCAATTTTCTGCTTAACCCAAAGGCACGATGGCAGGCCACACCGTGCAAAGCAAAGTCAGACAAAAATACTGCTGATTCCCCAGCAAACCATCAAGGGGCTCAGGAGCCACCAGCCATGAGGTCTGACGGCCAGCAGGGAAGCAGGTTTCCCTCACCCTGCTCCCACCACACACACACATGTGCAAAAGCAGATGCACAAGCACACATACCCTGTGGGCATCATGCTGCTGCCTCCCTGCCAGTAGCACCCGCTGACCACACAGACTGGAAAGGACTCTGCAATCTGCAGCTCTGATTTCATTCATGTCAGAGGGAGCCCTAGGTGATGAGGGTTCATCAGCATCATTAACCTGCTCTGAGAGTTGCTGGCTGCTGGAGCAACACATCCTACATCTCTCCTTTGGTAAATTTCTCACAGGCTCTTGAAGCACTTTGTGGAATAGCTCACTGTGCCATGGTTTCCTCTCATGGCAAATACATGCCTTATGCAGAGGTCACCATCCCTTGGCTTTCACACACAAACAGAACAAGGGAAATGAGTTGAAGGCTCTGCCAACCTGCTGCCTCCTTCCTGCTAGGGTTGCACTGACTGTCAGGGGATGAAAGTGACCCCTGTTCTCCCTCCACTTTCCTGGTGGCTGCAAGGCTTCACGTTATCTCATCCCTCACTTGCGACAGGAGGGATTGATGCTTTTATTCTGGGCTGATCTCACACCCGCTTAAATGCAACACTGTTTGAATGTGCATTGATGAGCACATATGATTACATGCTGGTATAAAGGCAACTGCTCTAAACAGGCATGCACTTGCCATCTTGGGGCTCCTGGACTTCCAGTCAGACTCAACCCCAATCTGGAGCTGCATCTTTTAGACAAAAAGCCAGTTCCATACAGTTCCGTACATTTCTCTTACTCTGAAACATCTGCCCCAAATAGCCACCAGCCCAGCTGCCCCTCCTGCCAGTGAATAACCCCCTGCTTCCCACAGCTCTGTACCCACGCATAGCCATGCGACTATGACCTCCCCTTGATCCCTGACCATCCTCAGCATTCAGATCATGCTGTGGACAAGCAGTCTTGGCTGGGGATTGAAAAGAGGCGAAAAGCAGGACTGGCAATCACAGACTCTGGAAAAATAGCCCCAAGCTTCAAATACCTATGCTCTTCATCCAGTAGCTCTTGGCGCTTCAGAGAATGAGCAGTCCAGCCCTGCATCCTGGGGATGCTGCCTCTGCCAGAACCCCCTGAAAATCACCATTTCACAATGGAGAATAGGAGAGTTAATTAATTGTCATCACTGCAGCTTGCATTCCTACTGATACCGCTAATGACCAGAAAATTATCCAGTCACCCTACAATTTGATCCTCAAGTCATAACTGCTCCTGCAGCCTGACTGTGGAAACCCCTTTCCCTGTGCTGGCTCTTCTTTCGGTCTTAGTCCCAAACCCTGTCTTTCGACTGATGGCATACGGGATAGAGGGAAGAGTTTGGACAAGCTCTGTTAGATTCATCAGTGCAGGAATACACAAGAAAACTTGCCTCTCGTTCTTCTTTCTAAGCTAAATCAGCTTTTTTTTTGCCAGTGCTTGCTCTAACCGTATCCTGCACTAATGCTAGCAAGGCTCCTTTCCCTGCTCTAGACCCTTTCAGTCTTCACTAATCCAGCCTGAAGGATGTAGGATTTTACATAATACGTCTCCAGTGTAAATGTTGGTGCTCTGCTAAGACTTCATTGGGATGATTTTGTTGCATTTTCATTTGGGAGGTTAACTGAGTTTGGCTTTTGAACCAGATGTTGCCTGGTGATACTTTGCAAAGCTTGTTCAATTTGCTGAGTTAAACCTGCAGCTGATTCACAGCTCTGATCTTTTCCTTGCTGATACATTACAAAACAAAAGGTGGGATTTTCAGAAGCAGCCTGTGCTTCCTGAACATGGGTTACTTTTTAAAATCCTATTTGTAATTTCCGTTGCTTACGTTTTTTTCCATTCTAGGAGCTTCAAATCACTCAGTATCGTTTGTCTGCAAAAATGTGGAAAATAACCCCACAGACCCTGTTTCCCAGGAGCCAGGTTCTGTACCATGACAGAGCTATTCTCAGACTTCATGCAATGAATGTCACGCATGCACACCATTTGAGTTTGCTTTCATACAGCAACTGTCCTTTTTTTTCCTCTTCCTTCCTTCCTTCCCTGTGGCTCTCCCATCTCCATGAGTGGTGTGTGCATGGACCAGAGCAGAGAAGAAATGCTTGTTTAATGAGAGCAGGTGCCCAGCCAGTGATCTCCCATCTCCATGAGTGGTGTGTGCATGGACCAGAGCAGAGAAGAAATGCTTGTTTAATGAGGCAACAGTCCCATTAATTTTATTCTTTTCAATGGCTTCCACCAATTTCTCAA
>JANHGB010040570.1:64944-117739 GCA_026283785.1 Coracopsis vasa | reverse complement strand
CAAAAGAGGATGTGCCCAACCACCTCGGCTTTGCTGAGAGGCTGTGAGAGCTCAGCAGGTCCACTGCAGCAGGAAAGCTTTGGGGACCTAAAGGTGTGAGGACCCAGGAGCCCAGAGGTGTGGGCTGCATGGCAGTGGGAACCCGTGGTCAAGTGGTGCTGGATGGAGGGCTCCAGCCAAACCACAGCCACTGCCCACTCTTGCTCCAGAGTCAGTGCAATGCCAGACCTCCCTGTGCAAGGAGAAAAGGAGTGCCCTTGTCCCAGCTGTCCCCACAGAATGGTCAGTGCTGGTGGAGGGTGACTGCAGTGGCCCATCAGGCCACCCCTCACAGCCTGCTGTGTATGGTGGAGGCTGCCCTTTTCCAGGCACCCTAGCCACTGCAAGCATCTCGCTCCTCTCCAGGGCTATGGCAGCAACCATAACTACAGCTGCATCCTGAGCTGTCATAAATTGTCTGGAGGCCAAAATACAGATTGCTCCCGCGCAATCTCATCTCTCACCTGCAGCCACACTGAGAGCTACCTCCTCAGAAGGCATGGAGAATGGAGGAGATGGATGGGGAGAAGGGCTGGAATGTAACACTGCCCTGGGAAGGCATCACGTTAATGTGAGAGATGTGACAGGAGGACACCAAGAGGCAGAGAGCGTGCGGAGCAGAAGGCTTGGGAACATTTTGCTGCAAGAACATCCTGACAGTTTCTTGAAATTAATGGAGGCAGAGGCAGACATGAGAGGGGCTGGAGGCACAGCAGCCCTGACAAGCATGCTCACTGCGATGGAAAGTGAGAGATCTGAAGCCCACCTTGCTCAGCCGAGGAGCTTTCATTCCCCAGCCTCTGGTCGCTCTGCATGAGGAAAGGACGACACTTCCTAGCTTTCCCTTTTTTCTCTTGAGCTTGATCACGGCCAAGACATAACTCAGCTCGAAAGCAGAGAACAACAGGAGCCATCCAAAAGGCTCTTCTGGCAGCAAAAAGCCACTCTGCAATCCACAAAACCCCACCACCAAGCCACAGCACAGTCCAATCTCAACCCCTGCATGGGTACATTGGTGGGAAGAGCTCTTTAATCCAGGCCTCGGTGGTGTTTTCAGCAGACTGAGCAATGCTTTCTGTTTGGGCTATGACACAACAGGGCAAGCCAAGAGCCAGGGTTCCCAGGGAACACGTGGCCATACAGAAGTCACGACAGCTGCTTTTTCACTCCTTTTTCTCTGGGCTCGTTGCTGAGCTGCCCTCAGATAATGTCAGTCAGGACTCTCCTTTCAACATGCACTTAATGAAAATCAGTTGGGTTTAAAACTTAGGGATGGGAAAGCTCCTCTAGGGAGCAACATTAAGTAGGAGATTTCCCTGAGTAAGCAACAGAAAATGAAATGAATAGACATCGATCTTCTCCTAAAGGACTTTGTGCACATGATGTTGCTAAATTCCCCATCTGGGAAGCACAGAGGATAATCTGTAAAATCATTTTATTTGACAACACGTCCACTTCCAACGCATAAGGCAACAACTGGATGGTTATTTGATTAATGTGCTAGAAAATATAGAGTATCTCTCTGTGTGGAAACTCTCATTTGCAGGAATTATTGCTGAGGATGTTAAGAGGATGTGTCTGCATGACTTTGGAATGTGAAATAAGGCTCAGCATTAAAAACAGTGTAAGTCAGGAGATGTCACATAGTGTACAACACTGAAACAGGGCTGTGCAAGGGCAGGATTTACAGTTCCTGGTGCGATGCTGTTAGCCAGCATGGAGAACAGCCAGGACAGCAAGGTAATTACCCCTGGGACAGTGAGAAGTACCAGGAGATCTTTAGCAACTCATTAAGATGAATCATTAGTGCATATACTTTGGGTCAAGCCACAGTGTTCTTGACACATCTTGATATGTCCAAATCCACACCTGATTTGCTGTAGGTGCAGGTCTTTGTGGCATGAAGTTCAAAGCAAATTGTACCAGCCTGACTCTTACCCAGAGCTCTGCACTGGGCTGGGGTTTCAGCATGAAACTACAGGTAGGACCTATTCGCTCTGCCAGAAGATCTCATTGAGAAGTCCTGCTGCAGAAATGCTGACTAGGTAATATGCCAATACTTGAGGGGCTTAAATAAGTCTATGCACAGAGGGGAGCTGTCTTTGCCCATCTCACAGAGGAGACATCCCTGAGAGCAGATATCTAACAGAGCAATGTGACAGTGCTGGCCTGCAAGGTAAAGAAGCCAGCAAGAGAAGCCCTGATATGATGGGCATGGTCACATGGAGTTGTGCATCAAGTAACCTAGAGTGGGACAACCTGAGCCATTTTGAAGCAAAAGATTTGTGCTATCACATAGCACAAAACCAGGAGGTATTTGAGGGAGACAATCATTAGATCCCAAAGCAGATTCACAAAACACTCATATGAAAGAGATGCTGAGTGATCTTAGCTTCAACAGAAAACCCTGGTAATTTAAGAACCTACCCAGAGTATAACAAGACAGACAGGTTGCACATTTAGCTTAAGCTCATGCCCATGAAAGAAGATTTTTTGGCTCCCACAGAGTGGAACAGGTTATGAAGCATCCAGCTGAAACCAAAGGTGACGGTCACAGTTTGTTCTATGTGCAGGTTAGAACTGAAGATGCCTCTGAGGTCAGAGCAGACATTAGTACCAATTCCCTAAGCAGATGTCAACAGGAAAGACAAACTGTCAGGATAGCGTTTCAAATAGATCACAGGTGTGCAAGTTGCTGATGTGTGAGTTACAGAAGAACTGGTACTAACACAGAAATTGGAGACAAGCCATTGCAGGCCAATTTCCAGGAACTGGCTGTGTCATTCATGAGGACCTTGGAAGAACAGCTATGCAAGCGCCATCTCACTTTGTGAAGCAAGCACAATGGGGAAGAGCCCGAACAGCTTCACTACCGGATCAGTCAGCTGTAAAGTATCATAGACTGAAGCCCACACCAGAAACTGTATTTTTTCTCCTTTGTTTTCAAGTCAGCCTATGGGATATTCAGTTGGTAACTAGTAATCATCTTATCATTAAAATAGGGTTCTCAGCAGTGATAATGACTATACAACCTATGTATTTATCCAGGCAAGCCTGAAGCCATCCAAACAAGTCATTGATACTTCTGTGCTTCAGCTTCTACATCCATGCAGTAGCTGTGATCTTTCTTTCTCACATGGATTTGGTAGGGTACAGTCCCTACATGCTTTGAACTCCTAGTGTGGAAGTTGTTACAGTGATGCAGCCATGAGAACGGTGAGAAAAGAGAGCTTGTGTGGTGGTGGAAGCATCACTTATTCATGTATCAATTTATTCTGCTTCATCTGATGTGGTTCCCATTTAAGGGAACTGTGTAGTTCTCTAGGGCACCTTCTCTTCTTTGCTAAAGTTCCTTCATGCTATTAGGGAGCCAAAAGACCTCAGAAAATAGGGCTCAGAGCAACTGTTAGCACTCAGCTATCACTCTGCCTCTGGGCAGAGCCAGTCCCACCAAGCTATTGCTGGATGGTAGGTGTTTGCCCAACTGGTTTTTGAAAACCTCACAGTAGAGATGATTTTCTGGACAATCTTTCCCCATATTTCAACTCCTTACCCCTAGAAAGTCCTTCATAATGTCCATCCAGACTGACAAGGTATAACTTCTTTGGGAGGGGGAAGAAGCCTTTGGCGCTGACTCCTGACTCACACAGCAAGGAGGGCTCCCTATGCCTCTGCTGTTCCAACTTACACTGGCAGGGGCTGGGACCTGCCCACGTGTCCTAGAGTCCTTCTGCAAGCTCCTATCCCTGCCAAGTGAGCAGCACATGGGGGACCTCTGCTGTTGGAGCCAGGGCCAGAGACATCCATCTCTGCTGCAGCAGATCAGAGGGAGGGAGAAAGGTCTGCTGAAGAAGGCACCATGCAAGAAGTGGCTGTACCTCCGGGTGGAGACAAGGGCCCCAGTCCAAAACCATGTGTGCCCTTCCATGCTCACCTCCCCAGGCCTGCATGGGACTCTGTCTGGGACCATAGAAGCTCAAGGGCTCTGCCTGGCTGACTGTTGGCAGTGCAATTTGTTCACATCACACCAGGTCTTTGTAAGGGATAAAGGAGAAATATTGACAAGAAAGGCATTTTCTCTTTGTGTATTCCCCATGTAATCTTGGCTAATTAGTAAATTGGCTCATGTTTCAATTAGAACTATTGAAAATGCTTTTGTAGCTGACACATGATAATTAAAGGGACATAGCCAAGACTAAAGCCATATTTTTTAAGTCTTTACTTGCATTAGAAAACTTTAAAGTGTTACCAATAAAAGATTTACAGTAATAGCAGGTAAAAAATTAATCCAAATAAAAAGATATAAAAATGCTAAATATATATTATCATTATATATTATATATTACATATATTATATATAACATTCTATTATATGGTATATATTATATATTAAATGTAATATATTATTATACATAATATATAAAAAATGTTATAAAATATCCACCCTGGATAGCAAAACTAAAGGGGTCACTTTGTGATTGTGGTCATCTTCACTTTCCAATTTGGCTTTTTTCTTGCACAGCGGATAAGCCCTCACTTCCCACTGCCACCCAGCCCTGCAAAGAAACATGAAATGATGCCTAATTCACATGAGCGTTTTGCACCTCCTTTGTGCTGGTGCAAGTAACTGTACCAGCAGTGAGAAATCAGAGCTGCTAAGTTGCAGGCAGATGAGCCCAGCCAAAACCAGGACACGCTGTTATGCATTGCAAACAACAACAACAAGTACCTGTTACGTTATTCAGAGCAACTCAAGAGATGTGGTATAACCACGTGTCAGCCTTGGGCATTGGCACTGGAGCTAGTAAATGGCAAATGTCTCACACTCAACTTGGAAGCTGTGGAAAGCTGGAAAAGGCATGGCAGGGACGCAACAAAGAACATTCCGGGAGCTTCCTTAATGCAGTCAGTCCTGCCAGACAAGCAGATTTCCAAAGCACTCTGTATTTCACTTTGTTCAAACATGATTAAATGTTCTAATATGCAGGGCTCTTCAAGGAAAGATGCCACAATTTGGCTTTAAGAATTTTTGCAAAGAGGGGAAAACCACACTTTGTTAAACTCCCTTTCTCTGAGCTGCTGAACAGCTCAGCTGAGAAATTTAAGTTGAGCTTATGTATAAGCTATGTACAAGAGTAGTAGCGCAGCTCCACAGGTTTTTTGCTTTATTGAATGTAATAAAGCTACATTTTTCTTCCTATTAAATATTTTCACGTTCCGTTGCAATCTTTAAGTTACTCTTAAAAAAATAATCTAGGCTGAACTGTGCATCACCTTCCAGACTATTGGCTCCAAACACTGAAGCTGTGTGCACAGACACAAGCAGGCCCTTGCCTAGCTTGCTGCAGGTCAGCTTTTTCTTGCCAACCTAGTGAGACTTGATGCTTTAGGGCCAGGAGAGAGCAGACAAAAGTCTCAGCAGCCTGTGGAGCTATTTGTTGAGGTCAGTACAATAAGCACTTGTCTTTTGTGCAAATAATAATTCAACTTGGCAGCCCATGAAAACAGACAGTTCTGTTGGGTATCAGCCTGGTGTAGGTGCAAAGCAGTGCCAGCGCCCTGGGCATGGACCTTTCTCTCCTCCCTACCTTGGGCAGGTTCCCAGGGGAACAGCTTCCCTGGAGCGTGCTGTGCCCTTTTTCCCTCAGAAAGGAATTAAAGAAAAGAGCAAAGCCTCAGCCACGGCCTCGCTGTGGTTATAGTGCAAAAATTCAGAAAACGGAGAATGGAGAAAGAAGGAAGGGAATTCATTCCTTACTAAAGGTCTTTGAATTTTTCCGCATCCAGCTTAGTCTAACACATCACCACAAGAGCCTGTGATGTCACGGATGTTGATGGACAATGTACTGGAGATGCTTCTGTTAGCTCTAGAGAATGACTCTAAAACCTGAATGGGTGCAGGAGTGGGAGTGCCCTGGACAGGATGGGGGTAGCCTGGACTACCTCAAAACCCCTTGAGATGTCTTAAGCAAACATGAAACTGTCATTCAGCTGGACGTGACCTATCACAGCACTCCCAAATTCCATCCACAAGACATCCGTCACTGGCTGGTATTAGCAGACCAGTGCTTCAGGCTGTCACCCCTGGTTTTAGACATTTCACTGAAGGCATGGAGATTTGGAAGCTATATTTAGATGTCTTCTCTATTCTTCAGCAACAGGGTTGCCATGGAGATGCTGGCAAGGATGAGAAGGTGGAGATGGAGGGGGAGAGGAAGTTGAGGAACAAGAAGTGTCAGATTCAAAACAAACCTCACCAGCCCCAGAAGACTTTAAATTCCTCCTAGGGCAAAAATTGCTGAAGCTTGTTAGCCCAAGGGAGACCCCAGCACTGCCCATTGCTCAGTGCTTTGTCAAGGCAGGTTTGAAGAGACTCAAGCAGCTTGCCTTCAGGCGCTGCTCCTTTGGGAGAACATGCCTCCATTGACCTGAGCTTGCTGCCCTGGGATGTGCCCTTAGCACTGATCCCTGCCTCAGCTCATCATTCCAGAGAGTGCTGATAACTGCCTGTACCTTCAGGCCATCCACCCTGCGACATCCAGAGGACAACCAGCCACATTCTCCTCTCTGGGCACAGCTCTGGAGGGCTGCGTGCCACCCCCTGCTCTTCATAGCTCAGCTGAGCTCCACAGTTTCTTTGATCTCTCTTCAAAATCCATTTGTCTGAATTCCCAATGAATTTGCAAAAACCTTCTGACGTGGGGTACCCAAAACCAAACCCGCAGTGCTGTGTGGCTCCCCAGGCTGTGGTGGAACTGAAGGTGGGCAGGGATTACAGGTCCTCAGTCTACCCTGTGCCACATCATCTGGATTGGCATCAAGCCACAGGCACAGCCCAGATGTGCTGCTGCAAGCAGAGATTTGCACCTGCTGCCCACAGCACTGATCTTTCCAGCACAGACAACGCAGGCAGAGACAAAGGGCTCCTCTCAAAGTGGCTGTTCCCAGAACTCACTGTCTTACACTTACTGCACTGGCAACGAAATTTGCCTTTCCAAGAAAGGTCAGAATAGTCACCCCAAGTTCCCAGCATGGGAGGTGGCATTATGTCAACACCCCATGCCTGCCTAGACCTCCCTCCCGGCTCCTGCACATGACAGCATCCCCAGATTTCAGCGCTCAAAGCACATCAAAAGCAGTGGGCAGTGAAGCAAACTTTCCACCACAAACCTTTCCAGACATCATCCTCACGAGTCCCTATTTCCCCTCCCTCGCTCTGCTCTTCCTGCATATCCACCCCAACAGTGCTTTCAGCTCAGCAGGGCAGTGTTCAGCCCAGCCATTGGAGTTGCGCTACATTCAACAGAGCAGCAAAGCAGCAATCTGTAGGAAATTAATGAGCTGCAAACAACACTGTGCAGCTGCCAGCCTGAAACGAGTCCGCTCGGCATGCTGCAGATACAATTATTATATTTGAACCAAAGGAGCTGGAGACAGAGCCAGAACCGGGGTGCTCTGGATTTGGTCACAGGCTTCTTGTGACCAAACTAAGGGACAGCATGCCAAATTGCCACAGCATCATCAAAGTTGCATATCCTACCATTTACACAGAGCATCTTTATCCAAGTCCCTGTGCATTCGACCAGTCTCACTGTTCTCTTCTGTAGCACCGAAAACAGGGGAGAGCATACTCAGTTACACCATTTCATTTCACTCATTGGGGGTGTTTTAATTCTACTTCTTACCTAATAAAAATACCCTGGGAAAACTGAACAGGGCCATTCATTACCATCCAGGAGTCAATGCCTCTGGAGGAGCTGCAGGCTCCAGGGAGAGGGCCAGCCCTGCTAGGCTTGCACTTCCAGAATCCAGAGCTTTGGACAATAAAAAAAGCCACCTCCTTATTCATAAACTAAAAAATTATGTCATCAGCCACCTTTCAGTGGAGGGTTTCAGAAGGGTTAAATGCAGCAGCAGATAAACCTTCAAGCCTTACTTAATTTTGCCAATGACCCAGTTTCAATTCCCAAAGACCTGACTACTGAATGTCCCCCTACCTCACCACAGCCAGTCCCTTCCCAGGACAGTCTGGCTCAGCCAGAGACAGCAACAAGTGCTGCATCACCCATCAAACAATCCAAACACACCACAGCCTGCACAGCCCTCACCCACCCAAGCAGGTTTGGTTTAATCAACAACAATCCTCTATCATCTTACTGCTGTAATTTCCACCCTAGCACTTAGCCCCATCTCAGCCTTCACAGGTGGATCCCACTTTGTGGGAAGTGCTGCTGGCAAAGCCTGATGACCGATTCAGGCTGGTCTCACACATTTCTCTCCATCTGTTTAGAACCGTAGCCTGATAACAACAAATAACCATTCTCCCAGCCTTGGTCTTCCCCCCAGCTTGCTGATGGGTGCAACACCCTTCACCCCAGCATCAGTAAACAAGTCCTTTAGGGTTTAATAACACGATACAACTGCTCTGAAAGCTAAAACCTTATGCAGACCTCTACAATGAATCCCTTGTGGTTTCAGGTGAGGGGCTGTTTAATGACCTCCCCCTTTGCCCTCCCACCTTAAAAATGTAACTCCCTGACTCCATCAAGAGTCCTTGCCATCACAGCACTTAGACAACATTTTAGGACTTGAAATCCCAAGATAAGAGCTTCTGAAGAGAAAGGAAAAGCTACATTTGAAATTTTTTAATCTGATTTTGATTTTTTCTGAAAGGAGGGAGCATCCCAGCTCTCTGCCCAGCCAGAATGTAATTGGGTTGCAATGCCATTGGTGCCTGAGCATCACTCCCTCCCTGCTCCCTGCTCCAGCCTCTGCTTTCTTCCAGCTTGCTTCACATGTGCCCTGCAGTGAATGTCAGAGCTCTTACAAGGAAACTGCTATACACCAGGGAGACTGTCAGGAGCAGGAGCCTTCTGCTCTGTCTGTCTGTTTACCAGGATGTCTGTCAGTGTTTATCAGTGGCTTATTCTATTCTTGAGATGCTGTCCCTAGTTCTGCTCCCTGCCATCATGCTGCCCACCCCACTTCCTTAGCCACCCCAGAAGGGCACTGGAGTAAAATGTATGCTGAGAAATAGACTCTCTCTAAATGCTAAAAGCCTCCCGAACGGATGCCATTCACCACAAATCGGATCTGAGTGTGTGAATCACTGGTCTGAGGTTCTCCCCTGGCTTCGCACTTGCAGGTAGGCAGCACTTATCTTTGCTCCCCAGAAGCAGAGAGATGGCATTAAAGTCTTACTGGGCTTCATAGTTAGGAATCGGCTGCAGTAGGTGGGAATGCAACACATGAGCAAAAGGCCCCCTGCCCCTAAACAGCCACCCAGCCTCCCCACTGCTGGGGAACACTCCTCGCACCCAGGGCTGCTGCCTGAGCGATGCACTGCTTGCTCCATACTGCAGCACAGCAGCCTATTTCTGTCCTATGATCTATCCGTAGCAGCATTGCTGGTGCACAGAGGCTGCAGGAGCACAGGAAGATGTGCCCTAGGCCCTCCAGGTCCCTACTCTACTTGTGCCCTCCTGGGTGGCCAGGTGGCACCATGCTCACCAGCTTGGGTCATTGAATACAGAGTCAGGGCTTGAGCAAGAGTCAGCTAGGGCTTTCTGAAGCAGTCTGAAAAGCCCACTTGAGTGGGGTGAGACTTGCAATCATGACAATAGATGAAGAGAAATGATGCTGCCTGGGCAAACCACCACTTGCCCTACTCTCATAACAAGACTGAAGGCATATTGCACTTCCTACAACTGTAGAGGAGAGCCTGTGAATGGCTAAACCCCACCTTTTTCATGTTCCTAATGTTGAGAAGGGTCTGCAGAGCCAGCCCTGAAGCTGGAAATGCATGCCCATGAAGGTCTTAGAGATGGTCTAGAGCAAAGAGAGCCCGTATCTGCAAAAGCTGGCTTTGTCAGGCACACTTGCTTACAGAGCACCAGGTCACATCCCATTTCCAGCAAATTAGAAATCACCCTGGGTTGGGTTTTTTTTCCAAATGTTTATTTACCAGTTGGTGCCTCCTGCAGAGATGGACATTTGGAGATCTGTGACTGTGGAAAAAGGAGGGAAAAAAAGCGGCTAATGATATTGCCACCTCTTTAAAAAGCAATGATAGTAACAGTCCCTACTAGCCCTCAGAGCTTCACATATGACTCTGCTCTGACGGAGTGTGACTGTGCAGGATGGCAGCACTGGGCTCTATTTAATTTTAGCCCAAGTGCTCCAGATCAAATTTTCCCAGCCTCCAAAGAAAGAGATGGCCTTTATTAGAGACAAGAGTTATTAGTTTATGGTCAAGCTGGATTCTTTCCTTTTCATGCCACAGCACAAATAACAACAGTTTTGAAGGCTAAATGAGGCTCTTCTGGCCATCTGTGAGACCCACAGAAGACTGAAAGATTGCCCAGTTGCAATTCAGGGTAAAATCTGGGGGGCTGAGTATTTAGCACTGCTGCGATTCAGTGCTAGAGGTGTATGGGGAGGATTAGCCCCAGGTTTTGAGCCGTGAAATCCTAATAGTGCTGAGACACACTTAACCTTCCTCTTTTTTTGTCTTCAATGGCCAGCAAATCTGATTTGAAATGACACAGAGTGAACATGTGCGGTGGGGGGGGTTTGTTTGTAATTGTGGGGATTTGTTATTGGTTTGTTGGCTGCTTTTTCGGTGTTTTGGTTTTTTTGATTTTCACAGTAAATGTAGATTTCACATTCTTTAGTGCCTTGCGTTCCTCAAACAGGAGTATGGGCTCAATTCCAGTCCTTCCAAATATGGATTTAGGCCAGACGGCACCCAAGATGGGATTTACCTTGAGCATCTATGACAACATGTAGCTCCATTTCCTTCTTTTGGGGGTATGTGCTTATATGTGGCATCCCAATCCCCAAAATATTGATGGCTAGGAGTGCAGTGCTGGTCTTCAGCTGCGCTCTGATGAGTTTCTTCCTACCCCTCCAGGTGTTAAGGTTCTGCTCAAGTCAAGAGAGATTTGTTATCTTTAGTCTAATCTGAAGAGAATCCTGTCCTTTGGAGCCCCTGGCCCTCCATAGAAGCATACCACAACCCAAAAGCTTGCTTGGTCATTAAAGACCTGCTGCATCTCCTCCATGCTCAGCTCTAGCAACGCCAGGGGCTGTCAAGGGCTGGCTTGCCCAAGAGAGCTTTCCTGAGCAGGACATGTCTTTTGGCCGTGGTGGTTCCTGGCAGGTCTCCATCAAGGCAAGATGTAAGGCACATCCTGGTGTCATCCTGCCCCCCCTTATGCAACCACTGCTGGCTAAAAATACAGCCACAGCCCCTGCCAGGCGAGATTCAGATTTAATGAGGCTTCCATGGCAACGGACTTCACTTCGGCAGGGACTGGGATGCAGGGCACAGGGATGCTTGGGGGGAGAGGTGCTCCTCAGCCAGGGGATTGCTGCACAGTTAAAAGCTCAAGGCAGTGGGATTTGAGGTTTTTTCCCTCACTGGTGTTACTAAAGCTGCCGAGCATTCAGTTCAGTTAGAAGCAGCCAAAGAAGCAAGCTGTGGAGTATTTTTAACAGACAAACCTGGACCTATTTCTGTCATGAGGATAAATATTTACTAGTCAGCCTTAATTAAACTCAATCACCCACAGGCAGAAACCCTAAAATAAGGATAAATCAAAGAAGTCTGTTTCAGTCTACCAATACTATAAACCACCTTTTCAGTAAAAATGGGCTTCTGCCAGAGTTCACAAAATACGGTGGTAGAACCGGCTGATATGGAGCCAGGAAACCTGAGGACAGCTAAGGTCACGGAGGAAGTGGCATTGGTTTATGTTTCATGGATGATGTCCTCTGTGCCAGTGTAGGGGACAGAAAACCACTAAGAAAAAAAACCTTATTGATAAAAAAATCTGGGCTAAAAAGACGTAAGCCTGGCTTTCAAAGACTAAAACGGAGACTATTGCCTCCTGTCCTCCATACTGATCCTCCTACACTGTGTGTAAGAGTAAGTACACACGCTGGCCAAAAAACTCACTTTGGTGTGCACAGCAGTAAGTATTAGATCAGCAGGGGCTATCCTGTGGCTGACAGATGTTTAGGAATCCATGGATTATTTCTGTGAAATGTGGAAAATACCTCAGAAAAGCTAGCCTGTTATTAGTCAGTTATATTTCCTATTCAGAGGGTGACACCTTTGCTGGAAAGTGCTCATTAGGACACATATCAAAGCCTCTGTTTCCATTATGAATGACCAGTATTTTTCCAAAATGCAGAGTTTGAGGGTTTTTTCAGGAATTTATCCTTATTTCCTTCACAACCACATACAGAGACACCACTTCCTATAAAAGGTCCAAAAGGAATAAAAGCAACTCAAAAAATAAAGATAAATATTAACATTTTCACTTCAGTCATGAGAAACTGATGCATGGAAAAATAGCATGGGGAAAGGGAATGAACAGCCTTTGTCCAAATTTACATATTTGACACTGGGAACATAGAAATCAAGGCCCTGAGAATTGCAGCTTCTTATTGAAAATTCTGGCAAAAATCAGATGCCTCTAAAATAAAGCACACCTAAAATAAAGCACCCCATCCAGGCGCCCAAACCTGGTTAGAACTCCATAAATCTGAATGTTAAAACCAAAACCACTGTTTCTACTCCTTTTGGCTCAGGTTCTTGTATTCAGGCATTCTTCAATTCAGAGCAATCTCCCCAGTACTCTTCCCTCCAGAATGAACCATTCACATTGATGCAAAAATTCATCACTTGGAGGCACTGAACCCTTATATAAGCTGATTCTGTATACATTAGATCCCATCAGTTATGTCTCTCCTGCTAAACCAGGTTCATGCCCTGCTATAGGCCTACTGAAACACAATGTGAAGCATTTCACAAACTGTAATAGAAAAATCGCCTCTCCACCCCATGGAAAGTGCCGGCTGCTAGGATGAAACGTGCCGTGTGTTAACCTACACACAGTAGCAAAAACGATGCCACAAGTTAAGATGCCAAAGCCACCAGGTAAATTTAGGGACCCATGCAGAAAACTGGCCACAGCGCTTGCTAATGCAGCAAGATCTCCAGCACTGCAGCAGCCCTGGTACTGACTACTTGCTGTCTTCAAGCTGGAGAGAAAACACTGCTTGTGCAGGTATCCCATTTCCTTTCTTCCTGCTTCTCATGTCACAAGGCTGCTTGGCTGTAGCCTCACTATCAATACCCCCACAAGCTGCACACAGAGGGGTTGACTGAACCTTATGGTACATGTGCCATCTCCTCTTTGGAAAGGTGACAGATGTACAGGTTAGCCTATACAGACCTGCCTTCTCAGGGAACTGTAGTCTGAACCACAAGGTTACATGTCCTCAAGATTTTTCTCCTTTCGCTTTGAGAGCTCTATTAAAAATAACTTTTGATGTGAAATAGGCCTGAGCAGTCATTCTGCATAGTATAGTGATACAGTTGAAAACCCAAACTCATTACCCCACCGAGTTCTGAAATAAATGGGTGGACATCAAAGCTCTGTATGCCCTTCTCTGAGATGATGGATGATGCTTCGAAGAAGGAGCTAGTGCAGCGTCTTCTTGATCAAAGGATCCTGGGCTGTGGGAATGCAGAACTGGTGAGGAATGGGGAAGTCAGCCATATCCACACCTTCACTTAGATGAAGGCCAAGTTCCGTTGACAGTTACAGCACAATCCAGTATCATTCCCCATAATGTGGAGTTAAATTATAAATGGCACATAGTGAGAGCATAGGCCTCTTCCTTTCAAGCTCCTTAGCTTAACCTGTATTTCCTAATCAGAGGAATCACAGTACTGTGAGGTGCCACCATCTGATCCTTGCTCTGCCTCTGCCAGTGTCCTCCTTTGTGACTCCAGAAAAGCCACTTCTTTTCCTGCTTGTAAATGAGAACAAGTGCTCCTTTGCCTCTGAAGCACGTCATGAGCATGAATGCATTAATATTTCAAGATGCTTCAATATTATGGGGAAGAGAACGCTTGAAATGCATAAATAAATAGAAGTAAGGTTTTTAAGGAGAGGTAATACGCCTTACTAGCTCAACTAATCTTGCTGTATGAGCTTCTGAGCATAAGGGATTTGTGCCCAGAATGTACTCAGTTTCAAATTTGAGTTTTCTGTTTAAGCCTGTAAAAGGGTTTGCATTGCCTCAAATTGCCTTTTCCTGGGAACTCATACCAGTCAGCTGGGCTCATATATCCTCTCCCTAGAGACTTCGCCACTCTCATATCCTTAGGCCATCACAGTTTGCAACAACATAAATAGCTAATTAACTTTTTACTTAAAAGTAAGAAAGCAATCAAGCCAGCATCCTCATCAGCTTCTGGAAACATTTCAGCTTTCCACCACAGCTCTGGCTTCAGACAACCTAGGATGCAACCCAAGGTATTTGCTGAAACAATATATTCCACCATTATTGCACCATATTTGTGGCTACAGTCATAAGGAAGGCAGCACACAGAGACACAATCTGCGCTATAGTCACCCACCTCACTACATAAGATCATACCACCTGGTGAAATAAACACTAACTTACAGGAAATGGCAAGACGTGGTACTTACAAAGCCAAACCTTTAAGAAGGTTCTTGAATATCTCTTCAGTCCTCAGTAGGACTGAGGAGAGCCTGCCTGAGAAAAGCCCCTGTAAAAAACAGACCGCAGTCTCACAGCAAGGGTCGGTGTTAGCTTTTAAGAAATACAAAAGTGCTCCTAGTATCTTTAAAAGAGCAAGAGCCCAGGTGAGTCTACCAAGGACATCAGAAAAGCACAGTGTGTTTGGAGATGAGTGGTCACGCTGCAGGAACTGGAACCATGTAAGCCATCAGAAAGACTCCCCCTTACAGAGCCAGGGCCCAACCCTGGAGAATGGAACAGAGAAGTTGCCCCAGAGGGAGGACCCCAAAGCACCACCTGTCCTGCCTGCCCTCCTCCAGCCATGCTGCCGAGCAGTGTCTCTCCCAGGCAGACTGGAAATCTTGCTTTACTACATACACTAAAGAAGATAACGCCTTTCTTGGCTGCAAAGCAACTCTCACAGGCTTTGCACGTGGGCTGTTTTCACACCTCACAGTGAAGCAGAGAACTCTAGCAGGTTTCCAACTCACCAGGCAGCTCTGCAACCTGGCTTCACACATCCCCCATGCTTTTTGTGTTCTCTCCCTTTCCAGGATTTATCCTTAGGGATGCTCTTAGCAGGGCAGTCTTCCCGCATACTGGCCCCATTTTCCTTATATTCCCACCCTTCCCAGCTCTGCTCCCAGCAGTTCCTGTGCAAGGCTCTCTGGACCCCATGGAGGACCAGTGTGGAACTAGACAACAGTGCAGAGGCAGGCAGGGAGCTGCCTGTAAGAGGGATGAAGCTGTCAAGATGGGACAAGCTTGGCTTCCATGGACATTCTCTCTTTGCTGGCAGGAGGGTATCCAGCAGCATGACAGAGAGGCAGGGACAAGTGGCATATAACCCGAATGGAGGCTGGGGTTGGCTCAGCTCCTTAGTCCATTTAGGAGTCCTGCTGCATCCCCAGCTCTCACAAACCAAAAAGTCAGCAGATCTGTCAAGAACGATAAAACCTATAAATGGATTCTTAGACCTCTGCTTGTTGTCAATTATGAAGCTCACTGGCAGAGCTTACAGGCTTGCTGTGAATAAGAAGGCCACAGCCATTTCTAGCAATATGGTCTCTTCCAGGACCCCTGACGCCCTAATGTCTCACACACTTTCATGCATGTACACTTGCAGTGTGCCGACGAGACAGGAACCAAAGGAGATGTAGCTCTCACCCACAGTGCACAACAGGACCCACAGAGCTCCTGGCCACCAGTTCCCATGTGGGGAGAAGTCTCTCCCACAGACAAGGGTTGGTGTAGATGGCAGCTAGGAATGGAAAAGGATACTGAACACTGGGTGGGTCTGATGCATTCAGCCAGATTGTTCAGAGAAATCTCAACGGCTGGAACTTCAACCCCGTATACAACAGAATCAGAGAATCACAGATAGTTTGGGTTGGAAGGGACCTTCAAAAGCCATCCAGTCCAACCCCTCGGCAATGAGCAGGGACATCTGCAACTAGATCAGGTTGCCCAGAACCACATCCAGCCTGGCTCTGAAAAGAAGGCCCTGTAAAAAGGAGTGTGTGTAGCTCCCCATGGCTGCACCAGCCCATCAGGAATGAATCCGAGTGAAGAGGAGCATGTTGGCTCCTGGACAGAACCCTGGTGTAGCCAGGACCACCAGAGTCAGGGTTGATCTTATAGAACAGGCATGTCTTTAAAACTACCAGCCTGCTTCTTGTCTGGAGTGCTCTAAGCTGGGCCTAGGGCTTAGAGAGTGTGCTACAGTTTTGAACCACTTGCAAATGTATCACTACTACTCTACTGTGCTTCAAAGCCTAGTAACATGTGGGCAAGGAGGAGTCAAGCTTTGCCTTGCATTTGGCTTGATTTTCAAGAGCTTGTAAGATAAGACTACCCCAAAGATAAAGAGTAGCTGGTGGGTGGGGGGCTTGTCTCATGAATAGGCCCACAATCTGGTGTGCCAGCTGCAGAGGGAAGTCAGTAGTAAATTACATCCCTCCTTGCAGGCTGTTGCTGCATTTGAGTCAGGCAACAGAAATGGAAAGAGAGAGAACAAAATGATTGCACTTACCCCTCTTCCCCCCCTCATACTCTGGATTTTAGAGAACGAGCTAGAGATAAAGCTTCTGTTAAAGCACACTTAACAAGCAACACTGGCGTGCACCTTATGTGTAAGTGGTTCTCTCATCTGAGTCCTGATCATGTCTGGAGAACAGAGTGCCAGAAGTACCAAAGGTGACAGAGTTGTAATGTATGTCTTGTATAAAATCTTATTTTCTGCATAAGGTAGCCAAGAGACAATGCCTAAACTGAGCCTTGTCTTGTTACCCAAAATGAAGACATTTACAGGCAGAAGAGCCCTGTTAGCTATTGTTTTGTGAAAGAGAAGGAAAAATTACCTCTGTGAAGAGCAGAAAATATCAAAGGCTGAAGCAGCAGCTGCACAAAACCTACAGGCTGAGCGAGAAACAGGATTCAGTCTATGCAAATATCTGGCTCTCACCACATTCTCTTATCTCAGCCAGCTCAATCCTGAGGCTAGGGAGCAAGCGATTTACTTTATTTTGTCCTTTTGGGGTTTGTTTTCCTATCTAACTACTCAGGGTAAAAGGGGCACCATATATCTAAATTGTCAAAAGGAAAATCATTATCTTGAAGCCCTAAAGACGACACTCCCGAGGGCTTGTATCAGCTCCCACATTACTGCTAGCATGCCATGCTTACTTCCCACCCCACATTAGAGACGTAGCCCCTGCTTTAACATCAGTTTCTGAAGAAGCTGAGCATGAATTCATGAAAGACACCCCGTCCGTTAAGCTCAATAGGAGGGAAAACATCTCACATAAACATAGTGAAGTTGCATTCATTCCTACATACACCTAAGGAGCTTGCCATGCTCCCTAGGGTAAGTTCTGTTTGTCGCAAGGTGGATCTGCAGTCTCTTTTCTCTTAAGTCCCAACAAAACAGGCTGCAAGGCTGAGTTTATTGCTCTGAGTGGTATCTTCTCATTTGGCTCTAATCCCCTCCAATATATAGGCAATATTTCAAATGCTCTTGCAGAGATGGGGCTCTTCCGAAGACCTGACATTTTTATAGTCCTGGCAAGCAATCCATTTCTATTTAATTTAGTTCTTGACACAAATAAATATATGCACTGAGATTTACATATGGGTAGACTGGCCAATATTTTCAGGTTCGCATACTGCAGGCTGCATCTGTATTGCAATCACTGCTATAACTATAGGTGGTGTCAAGCTACTCATATTGGCTATCACCAGCTAGACTAGGGGTTGATAGCAACATAGCTACAGCAGTACAGAACTCTTCACAGGCTAAAAGCAAAAGCAAATCTGAGGAAAAAGTAATTGTTTTGCTCTTCAAGATACTGCAATTGCTTTAAAACTCTCAGGTCTCCTACAAACAGCTCAGATGTGTCCAGAATTAAAGGCCCAAAATAAAGGGTTTTTTCCTTTCTGCACCCCAATCACACCTCAAAGATGCTGAAAAATCACAACTCTTACTTCCTCTCCACATTTATAGTCTTCTTACCTCTGCCTGAGTGTTTTGACTGTAGCTCTTCCAGACTGCTCACTAGAGTACACAAAACCCCTGCCAGCCCTGGATGGAGGATCTTACTGCTGTTCAGGACCCACTTGGTGCCTACATCACCATGGCTGCCTCTGCTATCACTGCAGCAGGGGAAGGGAGGGCTGGAGCCTGCAGCACTTGATTTCTCCCCAGCTAGGACCAGTTAGGGCAGTCCTTGACTGCTCCCACCTGGACTATGGCATGAAAAATAGCCTCCAGGGAGGTGATGGGAAGGTCTACCTAACCTCTCCTCACCCCACAGGGTTGTGCTTGAACTCTTAGTGGGCTCTCTCTGGGTTGGTATTTTCATTTCCTGTCTGGATATAAAACTGTTCCTTCACAGAGCTCTCCTGTGGTCCCAAGTGCTCCACTGCTACAAGCTGGAGTTGGCCTTCCTTGCTAGCAGCACTGCACAGAAAGGGACAGAATCAAAAGGAGGCTCGTATCTATATGAAAGATAGGTACATAAGTGATTTCCTAGGAAAAGTGCTAGGCTGGCTTTGAGGAAAACCAAGGAGATGGAGCTCAAAGCTGCAGAAGCAGATATCTAATCAACATACAGCCTTCTTCTCCTGTCCTGTGCCCCCATCAGCTGCATCTAAGACTCCAGACGTAATCCCGAAATCCTGCCAGTGTGATTCAGAGCTGCCCTTCTCCCACAGCTCCTGGGGAGCACCCTCCAGGCAGCAGGCTGGCGTGGGATGCTGGGCACTGGCTTGCCTGTGTATTAGCAACCATTTCTTTGCTTTGTGACCTTTACTGAGCACAACAGTTTAGTGAAGGATGGCCAGCTGATGAATACGTATTTCTTACACACTGAATGTTTTACCGTGGTGCGGGTAAGTGTACTGACTAAGACTGAAACTGCACCGTGGAAGGAACAACCACAGGTCCTTGTACATGCTGAGGGTTGCCTGGCTGGAATGCAGCTTGGCAGAAGACAGCCTGGGAGTCCTGGTAGTCACGAAGTTGAACATGAGCCAGCAAAGTGACCTTGTGACAAATAAGTCCAATAGTATCCTGGCCTAGATTAGGAGGTGTAGTGCCAGCAGGTTGAAGGATGCGATCCTTCCCTTCTACTCAGCACTCTTCAGGCCACACCTGGAGTACTGTGTCCAGTTCTGGGCTCCCCAGTACAAGAAAGATATGGACACAGAATCATAGAATAGCTCAAACTGAAAGGGACCCATAAGGATCATCAAGTCCAACTCCCCTGCTCCTTGCTAGACATACTGGAGAGAATTCAACAAAGGGCCACAAGGATGATTATGGGACTGGAGCATCCCTCCTGTGTGGAAAGGCTGTTCAGCCTGGAGAAGAGAAGGCTCAGGGAGGTCTTATCAATGTATACAAGTACCTGAAAGGATGGTGCAAAGAGGATGAAGCCGAGCTCTTTTCAGTGATGCCCAGTGACAGTATCAGAGGTGATGGGCACAAACTCAAACACAGGAGGTTCCCTCTGAACATCAGGAAACACTTTTTTACTGTGAGCATGACGAAGCACTGGCACAGGATGCCCAGAGATGCTGTAGAGTCTCCATCCTTGGAGACAGTCAAAAGCCGTCTGGACAAGTTTATGGGTAACTGGCTCAAAGTGGCCCTATTTGAGCAGGGGAACTGGGCCAGAGGACCTCCAGAGGTCCCTTCCAGCCTCAACCACTTTGTGATTCTGTGAAAACTGTGAATAAGCAGGATGCTAAAACATTCTAGTAATGAGCAGTGTGAGATTCCTCTCTTCAATGGAATAACCACTCCTCAAAGAGCACAACAATCACAAAATAGCACAACAATGGTGGCATATGCTGGGAACACTGTGAGAAAACTACTACAAACAGAGCACATGCAAGCTGATGCTCTGTCTGGGACTTGTGCAAAGGCCTGTATGACTGAAGCTGATGACAGCAATGATGTCTGTGGCTGAGAGCTCAGGTGCACTGGCCTGCATATGTTTAATCAACACATCGGTACCTACCTGAATGTGCAGGTAGGTCCTGAAAATGCTTGGTGTCCCATTGGAAATGGTCTCTCCCCTGCTCACCTGATTCAGTGATATGTGCACAGGTGAAAGAGGATTGGTGACCCCTATTCTGAGATGGGTTAAATCATGATCTGGACTTCCACAAGCAGATTAAGGGAAATTACTTCCTATCCCTCTGTTCTGAAATGAATATACACCCTGCTCATTATGAAGGCTGAAAATTGTTGAGAGAAGAGTCAAACCTTGCACTCCAAGGATCTTGAACTAGAACGGCCCATGCAGAGTGGTAAAAGGATGCTAAATATTTCAGTGACTGAAAGAACACAAAGGCCAAGTTACTAAACATCCACGGTCTGTGGGGTAGCAGTGGCCTGCAGAGCATCCCTACGTGGTCGCCAGACTGGCTGCTGTCACAATGGCAAAGCATCTGTCATTTTTTAAACAGTGACCTGCCCTGCTCTTAATACTCTCGTCCAAGATTCACAGTTTCCCAAGACTATTTTTGACCATCTGGGCTAAAAGAGAGCCTGAGCCTGTCTGCGCAAGGCTTTCCTACAGCTCCTTTTGATGGCTGATTGGAAACATGTAAAGGAAGCCACAAAAGATGCCAGGCAGAGGACTACAAACCATACAAAGAGCACTGCAATTCATATATCAAAGGGTCTGTAAAGAAAGTAAGCAAAGAGTGTTCATGTCATATTGGGCAGGGTACTCTAACCAGGCAGCTGTGCCCACTGCTCTGAGAAAAATTCACCTCATACGCTTCCTATGATGTTCATTAATATTTCCTTTCTGGATAATTAGCCTTGACATTGTATTTACCTCAGGGAAGGAATGGGGTCAAGACCTACGGGCTGGAAGAGGAGAGTAAGATGATGGGGAAGCTGGAGATGTCAAAAAGACGAGCTCAAGGCAATCCCCAGCTGCCATCCTGGTGGATGATTTTCAAAAGCAAAAGAAGGGGAGCTCCCAAAAAAAACCCCTTCATTTTCAGCTCACTTTGAAGAGTTCCCTTACATGGTTATCTTGAAGAGAGGCATCTCTGATAGAAAAACCTGGCCTGAAATCTTGTAAGAACAAAGTCTCTTATGCTTCTTTAACTTCAGGGCCAGAAAATCCACATAAGCAGCCTTCATCTATTCAGGGTCTGCAAGTGCCTTCTAGCCCTTCATTAAACAACGTGACTAACGCCTGTCACGTGTGCTCTGTTATCACTCCCATCCTCCCCGCAGGCTCTGGATGCAGAAGGCTCTGGTTGCAGCACAGAGTTTTGTCTTGGTAGGGTTTAGGGGCTCTCTTTTCCAAGGTATTTGCTGCTGTGTGGTCCTGTCAGCTGCAGGAAGGTACCCTGCGTTTGCAGAGGGAGGGGGAAATGCCTGAGGGAAGTCACTCCACTGCCTGGCATGGGCTGCACCTGGCAGAGCAAATGTCACAGCATGTTCGCATTTACAGTTCAAGCCTGGGGAGAATTAACCACAGGCATCACAACATGTTATTGATCCTGAGTATGGGATTAGAGTAGGATATGCTTCTTGCTAGAAGAGAGGACACCTATGCCTAACAAACCAGACTATGTTCCAGGATGCTGTGCCAAACAGCTCATGTGGCTAAGTACAAATGGCAGTGGGATAATCACACCTGGCACATCAAAACAGGCCAGCTCAATATTAATTAATTCTTGAATCTCCTTCCTGATACACATAGTATTAAATCAGGCATCTGAATAAAGTCAGGGCTGTTAAGAAAGGGACCTACCATGTAGGTAGCATGCAAAAGGGTTTGTTTCTTTCTCCTCTGTGTGGGCAAACATCATTGTGAAAATCCCAGCTTCTTTCATTTGGTGACTGGAGGCACTAGGTGACCTTATCTTTCAACTAATCTTTGCAGTGGTTCCATCTCCCTTCCCCTCCATGCTAAGGACAGCAGAGCAGTGCCGCTGGCAAGCACAGTGAGTCAGCAGCCCTGCAACTCCTCTATCATGGGAATGCTTCTGCTCCTGTGGCCTTGCTGCTCACAGCTTTGCAACTAATTCAGAGCACCCCAGCTTTGACAAAAAGATGCCTTACATAAAGGCAGGTCTTCTAACACAGCCAACATGCCAGTCAAAATGGCTCTGCCTGGGCCAGGACGTTTGTAGAGAGTTGGTCCTTACCACAGGCAGCCTGAAGGAACTTCACTGCAGGTTTCCCTCTCCAGCCACCAGAGAGATGAGCCACCTTTCCTGCTGCTTGCAGGCCTGCAGGGCTCTTCAGGCAATGGTGGGATGGTTGTGCAGTATTTCTGAGAAGCTGAAATTGGTCAGTGAATGAATGGTGGTTTTAAGTTTCTCAGCCAATGCTCAATGTTATTAAAGCAAGGGGAAAAAAACCCGCTCTCTGAACTTTTGTTGCTAGCATCTGAACTGAACCTCACCCCTGGGATTTCAAAGGAGCTGCTTTAGCTTTTTAACTTTACACTGCTCTTTGCATTTCCATACCTGAAAGGCTAAGTAGACTAACACTGTTTCCACAGCATGTGGATCGTGTTCAGCATCATCCTGGTAAGGCCATGCCTCAGGAAGTGAAGTTCCAGCCTCAGCCTCTTTGAAGAAGTCCAAATTTGTTTAAAACACTCCAATTCTTGCTATGCCTTTAATCAAATCCTTTGAGATCACCTTTAGGGTTCGCTGCCTTTGTTCTGCAGACAGGAGCACATCCCATGCCTTTCTGCTGTTCTGACTTCAGTCATAGTCAGTGGCTCTTTTCAGAATGAGCAGCACTACCCAGTAAGGACCAAACCCAAGGCTTATGTATCTGCTTTGTATGATACCAGCTAGTCCTTCATATGAGGCCTCCACTGCACTTCTATCACAGCTCAGACACTGTGCATCACTGCTCCTCTAATGAGGATCTTTCTGAGGGCAGGGCTGAACTCAGCCCCATCACTGACCATGGTCCTGTGGCTTTTCGCCTACTTCTCTTGACATCCTCTGTTAGGTCTGGATGCCTCTAAAAGGAGTTAACTCCCTGATGAAGTTCTATGGTTTCACCTCCTTCCCCGACTGGCAACCAGACAGTGATCTTTATTGGCCACTCACCCTCTCAACTGCAGAGATGTCACCAGGAAAGCACATTCCTTTGTATCTTGCACAGGAGGTGTTGAGGGTCTTGTAACATTGATTCAAGGAAATATTCACTACAGAATTAGACATACTACTTTCAAGTAATTTGTACTCATTCTTACTGACTTTGTCCACACAAGAAATTGTAGCGGTTTAATTAAAATGGTGTTAAAATCTGATAGGCTTAAACTGATGCAAACCATAGTAGAGAACTAAGTGGATCCCTAGCTCACATACATGTTTAAAGAAATCAGTTAAAAATGTGTTCCTTGGGTGTACAAGCAAGCTACAAGGCTAATCTAGTATTAACATCCAGATTTTCAAAAAGCAGTAACCTCTTTAAGAGCTATTTATGCTATATCTGACTCTTGGTCATCCTTTTGGATTCAAACAAAAACGCATTATGATCACTATCAGCAGAAATGGATATATAAAACAAAAATATGAAAATATTCCCATCAGTCTTTAAAGAGCCTGATTGTATTTTTAAAATTCATATTGGTCTCGGAATTCAATTCTCCCTATCCATCCCCTGATGTAAATTCACTCCTGAAATCCAATCTGTCAGTAGTGTGGAGTTTAATTTGATCTTGTGACTTTCTCCAGCATTTGCTACTATGCTAACACATTACATTCTGGACAACATATTAAGCTGTGGTATAACATCAGGGTCACACAGACGTGAGTAAGAAGCAATATGAGAGCCCGTAAGTACTCTGATCCTTTTCTTCTGCCCATGCTTTGAGTTACTGACATTCTGCAAGGGCAGAAAGATGATACAGATTTCTGCTTAGAAGCCTGAACTGTGGTGTGATAATCAGATGCCAAAGATTAGGTTTAGTCCAGCAAAGAGGTGGCTGCTGAGAAATCACTCAGAAAACTCCAACCTAGAGGGCTGGGGAGGAAAAGAGATGCACCTGGTGTTCAAGTACAAGCACCCCAGCAGGCTGCACATAGGAACCTTTGGCAGCTCATAAAAAGCAGTCATCTGCACATACGCCTACTCATCCCTATGGTGCAGGCTTCCAAAAAATAGGTGGTTCTTCTCTATAATACAAATGATAGGTGTGGAGATACACACAGCCACGCATGCTAACAGAGTGTACCAATACTGATACCTACATGCTTAAACATCATCCTCACCAGGAGACATGGGATTTCCTGCCTGCCCACACTGTTTCCTCCAGGAGAGGATGTGCTGGTGTGCCAGCCTGCAGCACCTTCAGTGGCAGCATCACCCACGGATAGGTGAAGGATGGGCACCAGTCACGGGTGAACATTAGCAGAACTTCTTTCCTCCTTGCTCCTGTCCAGGAGGCCAGGGTGAAGATGATGTTCAGAGTGACAGCATTTGCCATCCCAAGTAACCATTACATGTGATGAAGCCCTGCTTTCCTGGAGATGGCTGAACACCTGCCTGCCCATGGGAAGTGGAGAATGAATTCCTTGGTTTGCTTTGCTTGTGTGCAGCTCTTGCTTTACCTATTAAAGGTAATTATATCTGTCTTATCTCAACCCACGAGTTTTCTCACTTTTACTCTTCTGATTCTCTCTCCATCCCACGGAGGGGAGTGAGTGAGCAGCTGCGTGGTGCTTAGTTGCTGGCTGGGGTTAATCTGCAACAACCCCGCAAGGGGAACAGCATTCTGTTCCCCACAGACAAGAGAGACGTGGAAGCCTTGTCCCCACTGCCTATATCAGGCAAGAGTTTGGACAAAGCTGAGTTATTAATAGCTCCAAGAAAAGGCTCCCAGAGGGCTCCTTCCACTAGCTTTCAATTGGGATACCTGCCCAGGAACAGACAGCACTCATTCACGCAGATTGTTACTCCCTCTTATCATTTATTTAGGACTCCTCTTTGAACAACCTCTCTCTTCAGTCACCCAGAAAGGAGAGAGCCCACAGAGATAACCACAGTGCATTTTTCAGCTGCAGAGACATACCTACTGGAAACTCAAAGAGACTGCAGATCTCATGTTTCGATTCCTTATTTCAGAACAATGATGCTCAGATCTGGATTTAGAGTGGCCAGAAACACAGGGCTCTTTGTCTCAGGGTTGCTCTGTTGGACCAGCATGTGACAGTATCTGCTCACTGCAGAGTGAAGCAGCCCTTGCTTGTGTGGCACTGGACACTGCAACTGCTGGAGATCTGGGCCAGGCACAGAGGCAGGCCTGAAAGCACTCTCTGGAGCATTTGGCACCTGGAAGACTGAGAAAAAACAAAGTCTCTTAACAAGCTCCTTGCTAGCTTCTCCCTTTTGGACATTTTTGGCTCTCATGAATGTGAAATAAGCCTTTTCTATGAAGATACAGATGACGCAGCTAGCAAAATCCTTCCTTGAGCATGGTCAGGGAAAACTAAGAATGGGAAAGAAAAGCCATCTCCATAGGCTGCTTTGGTCCTCTTTGCATCACCCACCACAGAGGGTTTGGAGCAAGCTGCCCCACCTCCCATGCTCCAAGCTGGCCAGCCAGTGACACCTGCTGTGAATGAACAACTTAGAAGCAGCCTCAACAGAGCCTCCCAAACCCAGCTCTCCTCTAGAGCCTCAGCTGGGACTTTCATCCTCTCCTTCATCAGAGAGCTGTCTTTCACCTAAGGCTTTTACCCCAGTTCCCGCCTGAGCTATGCTGCAGGTGTGTGCATTACAGCTGTGCGTGCCCTGCCAACATAGCCTGGACCCCAACCTGCTCTCCATCCCTGTCTCACCACAGACTTCTACTCATGCACATCACAGCTTTTCCATCACCACGGACATTACACACTACCAAGAGGCTCTCCAGGTCCAAACACATGCAGGTAGCTTGTCCTGCCTTCTGGGCACCACAAGGCAGAAAGCTAAAACACATATGGACACACATGCTTTATGCTGCATTCTCCCACATGCCCAGCCAGATGACCACCCACATCGGTAAGACAGTCCTCAGAACTTAGCCTTGATATTACTTATCCCTGGTTTCCGAAGGAGATGATAGATACCCAGTCAGGGAGTGAGTGATCCTAACAGGTAAGGTATCCCAAGGCGCCTTCAGGAAAACAGGACATTTATAAGACATAACTGTGTGCAATACCAACTGTATCGCACATCATCTTGCTAGCTGCTGCTTGCTCACACCCAGGTAAACAAAGAAGCCAAGTATGTGCAGCCATTTCATTTTATTAATTAAAGTGACTGGCATTTATACAGCACCAAAGCACTTTTCAAATCTTAATTAAGCTTCACAGCAGCCCTGCGAGGTGAAACGTGTTCCCATTTACAAACAGCAAAAAATGAGACACAGCGAAGTAAGCGACCTGCCAGTGCACTCAGGAGCTCAGTGGAAAGAAAACGGGAAAGAATCCAGGATCCTGCTGCCTTCCCACCCCTTTCCCTAGCCGCTGCTCCCCTGCAGCTCTAACCCTGACCAGACACCACGGGGGCCTCTAGCTCAAGCAGCCATACACGGGCAGGAGTAACACCAGCACAAAGGGCTGAAATGTTCTCCCATGCCTCGGAGATGCCTCAGGGATCTATAAAGAATTTATTATTTTTCATATATTGGAGCAGGTGGAGAATCTACAGCCAAGCCTTCAGGACGCCTCCAGAGCTCATTTCACACCACCCAGGGCCACTGACTTTTATTGCACTAGCGCTGCAGAAGACTAATGCTGGGTGTCTGGGCACAGAGTTATTGCCACAGAGAAACATCCGCAGCAGCCAGGGGAGAGGCAGGGAGACCCTGTCCTTGCCAGCTTGTCTGCCCTGTCCCAGGGGGAGCCCACACACATGCTCCCCATGGTCACACCAGGGCCAGGGCAGCACCAGACCTGGGGGCTGCCTGCAATGGCCCTGTCCAGGCACCGCAGCCACCTCCAGCCATCACCATCAAGGGGCAGATAGCAAAGGGGGTGGCTGAGGTGCAGACAGGTATGGGGAAAGGGGGAAAGGGGGAAGCCGACCACTTGAAACAGTGTTGGGGAGGGGGAGGCAATAAACAGCTTGACACTTCACGGCTGTGGCAGGGATCTGTACCCATCTCTCTTAGGATGGAACCTTGCACTGGCAGAGCAGCACTCTGGAAGCAAATGCCTGCCTGAGGAAAAAGAGCCTGACAGCTATTTTGAACAAATAATTGAATTATTTTTAGATGCTCAACACATCCACTTGCAAGACAGCTAGCCACGCAGAGGCAAACAGATCTCACAGCCCCTTACTAATCCACTGAAACAGCTAATCTCCTTAACCCTTGTAGCTCATAAATAATGACAGACACATGATTTTCTTTGAAAAGGCATTGTGCCTACTTCTACCACAGACACTGTGCCCAAAGGAGAGACCTGCGGCAGGGCTTTATTTTTTGATCTGTTTTTATTTTATTGAAGGGAAAGGCAGGTGCAGGTAGGATGCCAGTGGAAAGGGACCAGGACTAAGCAAGTGGGGAAGTGCTCCTACAGCAGAGATCTTTCCTTACTTTCTTCCTTCCTTCCTTCCTTCACTGTTTGTTACAGCTTGACATATGCACAGGCATGATTCATCCCTGCCAAAGCAAAACAGGGTCATCAGCAGCCATTCCAAAAGCACTAAAGCTGGGTTGAGGGAGGAGAGGTTATTGTCCAAGTGTCTCTAAGAGCCCTAAGCTTCAAAGCCAAAAGCTTGGTTTGGTTGAGCGAGGAAAAGAAACCCCTGCAGTCACCTTCTATTTTTCTTTGACTTTTCATTACTTTTGCTAGAACAATCAGAAGCATCTTATTTTGAAAGACAGCTCTGTCTCAGTGCTCTGTGTATAGTGTAGTTCTGCCCTCACAAGGGCAAGGGTAGGATCCTTCACAACAGAAAGGGTAGGGTCTGATTCCCAAAGGCTGTATCATCAGCTTTTGGTCTAGAGTGCATGCTTTAAATGGCAGGTCTGTAAGATCTTACCGCTTGAAGTAAACCTGAGATAAACAGCATATGGAAATAAAGGTCTCTAACTATATGCATATATATGCTAGCACAAAGCTCAGGGGAGACAGGGATTGTATCTTGGGCTTTGTTTTCTCCAGGACACAAAGATAACATCCTCATATTTCAGTGCTGCTGAGAAAATGTCCCAACAAATACGAGTTTGGTTGTATTTCAACCAGCTCTATCAGCAAACCTGCAAAATTCCTGGGATTGGGACAAAAAGGATCACACAACATATTCACCATAGCAAACAGACATTACTGCATCCAGAAGACATGTAGGAATTGCCCAACCTTGGATGCTGGTACGGCTATATCAATTCAGCCACTAATGCTTTGCAGAAACCTCCCAACTGCTGCAAAACAGAGCGAGTTGTGCTTTTCAAAAGCCCTCGTTGCATAATACTTCCACATAATCACATACCTGGGTGAATTTCTAGCACAGTTCGGGTGTAGAAGCGCTGGGGGGAGTGGGGGCGGGATATTTCTATGTCTCATGAAATTTGCATAATGGATCCACAAAAGGCTATGATTTATTTTAATAGCGTGCCCCAACCTGAGCATATCCCTGCCCTGCTGCTGGGAGAACTTGTGCCGAGTTCAGCCAACCCAGCCTTGCAGTAGCACTGCAAAACGAGTAATGAACCCTGTCAGCACAGACCGGTGAACAGGGAAAGGCCCTTCCCAACATCTGGCCACAGCACCACAACCCTGCTTTATCAACAAACATCCACCAAAAAGTCTCAAAGTTGTCTGGGTCCAAGCTCAGGCCAAGGTGCACTGAAGTGAATGCCAAGTTGTCCCTGACTTCTGCAGAGACAGCACGGGAACCATAGCTGGCAGTGGGTCTGCAGCCGCAAATCTAATTTATAGATCAGTCTCCCAAATTCAGCAATATTTTTAACATAATTACAGTAGTACAAGGCTCAGTGTTCATGTCTTGGAAGATCTTCAGGAATCCTAGGATCTGTGTATGTCTACTGTTATCCCTGCTGCTGCGGAAAGTGCTCTTTATGGAGGGCCTGTTTGCCAACAAGCAGTTTTACATACTCTGGAAATCTTGACCTGAAGAAAACCCTCTGAGACGTTGTGCTGACAAATTAAACTGTTCCCTCTGCAACGACTACAGGTTTTTTCCCCTAACCGGGCCGGGGGACGGAAGCCACTGCTGCAAGGCAGGGGTGAGGTATTTTTTAAAAGCTTTTCCGTACTATTCAAAGAATCATCAAAACGGGAGAACAATCAAAATGAGCTGCAGATTTTCCACCAGTTTGCAGAAGAGCGCAGCAAAACACCTGCTCTGCCGTTCCCATCTCAGCTTTGTAAGACTAAGATGTCTAAGAAGATTGCAGCCTGTTAGGAGTGCCACAGTAGCACCTCCTACCACCACCAAAGTCAAAATTAAATATTAATGCTAATTTAACATTCAAGTAAATTATTCTATTCCATGCTTCTCTGTTTGTGAGAAAAGCAGGGTAATCTCTGAGGATTTCCAGCCAGCTTCCCTGCCAGGGCATCTGCTAGACGAGAACAGATACTTTCCAGTATTTGATCTTATTTGTAGTATTTGTCAATCCGCAGCATCTGGAACACAGTCGAGATGCACGGCTTCTTCAAAGAAGTCCTTGCCTGGGACCTCTGAGGGGGGAGCACAGTGGGAATCATAGTTTCAATTTACAGAATTTGGAGCAAAGAAAAGTTATTTTTCCTGTTTGCCCTTTCCCGCAGCCTGCCCTGTCTGGCGGTGTCCCAGTGCGAGCCCTGCTCATCTATCTGAATGCATGTCCTGGCTCCCCACTTCCCCTCCTGCTCTTCCTAAGCTGACACGACAAGAGCAAAGTCTCCCTCCTCACCAACCTGCTCCCTGCACAAGGCTTCTTCCCATGCCTTCAACCCACCAGGGTACTGCTGACACTTTCTGACCTTGCTCACAGGCAAAGGAAATTGAAACGTAGAAGCTGTGACTCATGGGGATATCAAAATGTGATGCTGCCTGCAGCTCACTGCTTCCCCAGCCTTGGCGCACAGCTGGATCACCGGGGAGCAACGAGCTAGACATTTCCCTGTCTCTTTTATAACCAGGTGTCTCCCCTGTGAGACTGCAATGTTTCCCCACTGGAAACCTTCTCTCCCACAGTGAGAGGGAATAGTGCCAGTGCACACCAGCCACTCTAGGAGAGACTCTGGGGATGATGTGGCAAAAGGACAAACAGTCCTAGGCAAAAACAATGCTTGGTTGAAGCCATGCAAAAACCCCTTTCAGTATAACTGTTCTGCAGCATCCCTAAAAGCAAACCTCTCCTGCATGCTGGGTACCTCAAAGACAACCTCACATCTCCCCTCCCTGATCCTGTTAGCACAGATAGTAGTATATGCTTGCATATGCCCTCTTCCCAGTATACGTCCTCTTCCCAATGCCAGTTGAAGGACCCCTGCCCCAGATCCCCATATCCCTGTGCACCTAGCCCCAGCTGCCTGCTCAGGCATGTGGCACACAGCGACTGCCCTGCAGTAATGAGGCTGCAGTCACAAACGAAGCAATGGCCTTTGACTGGAGGCACTGGGGGCCAGATGTTCAAGCTGTGCTAGTGTCCTGCTGCACACTGACCCTCTTCCCTGCTGGGGAGAAGCAGCTCTCCAGAGAAGTCTCCTGCTCACACCCTTTTTCCAGAACTGGTGTGCAAGCTCAGGGAGATGCAAGGCCAAACCCTTCTCATGTTGTCGTGGCAGTGCAAAGCCTCTTCCTCTGGTACGCAGCACTGTCAGCAAGATGCACACCGTCTTCATATCCCAGGTGTCCCCCATGAAAAGCCCAACTGGTCAAGTCATCAGGGTTAAACAGCACTAGGCCACCAAAAGGTTAAAGCCAGAGAATGTATTGCAAAGGAGATAGGTGATGAGACAGAGCTCAGCCTTAACACACTGGAGGGTAAAAAGGGAGGCTTTTGCTGAAAATCCCTATAGCATCAGCCCATCCAGAGGTCAGTGTCCACATATCAGCTAGCAAAGGGGCCAGATGTCCTCCTTGCACTTGGCTGGCTACAAGGACAAGTCCCCTACAGCCCTGGGGAGCCCACAGCTTTGCCCCCTCCTTGCTCTGCTCTGTCTCAGCAGGACCGAGGTAGCTCCTGTCTTTCCCTGCTCCCAGCTTTCCCTGCTCTGCAGCTTGGCTGGAGGCCCAGATCTCGCCTTCACGCTGCCCAGCGTGGGGCACAGGTGAAATTTCACTCATTGCAACAGCTGTTAAACAAGACCCAACAAAGGAGTTCCACTCACAGTTCTTTGACTCCCTCCTCAGCTCCAGCCTTATTTTATTCCGTGGAAATAAACCTGCAGGGATCATTTCATTTACACTGTTCAGCACTACCAACTCAAATAATGGGATTCTTCATTTGCATCACCAAGGGATGTAAATTTGCCCCATGATCCACCCACAAAACCGTCCCCTGAGCCAGACAGCAGAGTAGCAGAGGGAAGAAGATAATGGCTGGGACAATCTGGAATAACAGGGAAAAATCCCCGAGGAGAAAGAACTGTGAGGAACAGCAGCAGGGACAATCTGCAACGCTACCTCACAGATTCTTCAGGTAAAGCTGAAGAATGGCATATTTCAACCCCCCCCTGACTCGGCACACCTCTAGCCACTGTGTTTAGCCCCTGGACTCTGCTGCATTCTCAATAAAATGTGAACAAAAGCATGGAGAAGTGGCCTGTGGAGCTGGGATGCTGGAGTGTCACAGCTCATCACAGGGTGGAGAAAAAAAGCACCCCAGAGCTCTGACAGCTCAGCTCTGCATGTCACATCAGTGCCCACTGAGGAAAGCAAGCACAGGAAATGTCTCTGTAGGAAAAACACACTACACAAAAAAAGCCATGTCTGTGGGAGGAGGAGGGAGCTCAGGGGGCCAGTGGAGCTATTTCAGAGAGGAAATAAAGGCTCGGCTTCAAGCTACTTAGGAGATCGAAGTTAAAAAGATCGTATCTAGCTGTACAGCTTCCTATCAAAGACTGCAAGTCCTTTTCCATCACATTTTCCAATGATTGGTGTTGATGGCCAGAGTATCACACATGATATTCGTGTGTGGCTAATGTTTCCGAGAGGTGGAGAAGCACTCAGGTTTGGAGCAACAGGATAAGGTTGGTGTGCACACCTGAACAGAGATGCCAAGTTTTTGTCATCCAGCCTGACTTCCTGAAGGAAAAAATGGCACGCCATGGGCTCAGGTTCACACAGAGCTTGCTTTTGGCTAGGAGCCACTGATATGGTGAGTGTCTTCAGCATCTCTTTTCTGCCAAATTTGAGCAAACAAACATCCCCTTTCAACAAAATAATTGAAAATGGATGCCCCCAAAACCCAGCAATGCATGGTCCTTTCAGGACCTGATGAGGGATGAATGGAGAAAAGCTAGTGCTATTCCTCATCTCTTGCAATTTGGGGACCAAACAGTTACAGGTACATTGCAACATCTCTCATCCTGACTCCAGCGCCTCATCTGCGTGTGCCATCACCACTACCATACAACATTGTCTCCTTTGAGCTTCAGGCATTCACCATACAAGAAGTCACCACGAGATCTGAGAAAAGGTGACTGTTTTCAGAACTGTTTCCAGGGCCTGGGTAATTCAGAGGGTTGCCAGCAGATCTGGGGGATTTTCACCTTGAAGTTGATGGTTCCTACACAGCTTCATTAGGAATAGCTGATGGCCAACTTTGGGTCCATCTCACACACGATAAACAACTATGACATCCCAGACAAAAAACAAAAGAGCAAGCTTCAAAGAGGCAGTAGACATGCTGAGAGTAACAAACATATGCAGTTAAATATAACCAATGCTAGAAATGCTGTGTAAAGCAAACATTACAGCAATCTCCAAGAGTGACATTTTAGAAGATACTTGTAGAAGCAGTCCCGTATATAGCCACAGTGAAGTTTCATGCACTTCCCTATGTCTCAGAGCGGCAGAAACAATTCTGAGATCTCTGCCTGGTATTTTCTGTTGAGGTAATGTCTCCTAGAAGTGCCTCCTGAGATCTTCAAAAAGGCAGAGTGAAGGCATCCCAGGCAGTCTCTCTACCTCTTCATCTGCTGTTGTTGTCAACAGCTGTGCCTGCTTTTCCAAGAGGAAAAGCCACCTAGAATTCCTTACTTCCCAGAACGTGCTAGACAGGTCCTGTCCTTACCTTACCTCCCACCACAGAATAGCAGATGTCTGCCACATCAAGTGGGTAACCCGTTTGATCCACCTCAAACCCCTGGCAGTGACCAGCTCCAGCTGGTTTGGGCATGGGGCCTGCAGCACACCCACCTGTGTTAAAGATCTCTGAACAGTCTTTGCTCTCTCCTGGCCCCAGCTGGCATTCAGTTCTTATCTTAAAGCTTGAGGACTCCTTTCATCCTAATTTGTAAACTGGTGTTGCTATTGTTACTCAGAGAAACACGTAATTAATGGAAATGTTCAAAAATGGGAGTGAAAAGCCTTGTGCACTAGAGGAGGAGCTCTTATCAAATACAGGGTAGCAGACATCAAACAGCAGAGCTCATCCTCCCTTCCCATTGCAGCCCCATCTGTCATGGCTTTGAAACTCTGATGCCATTGTCTGACATATCCTACTCCCTCCTCCGTATCTTTTTTTACTAGTTTCTTTCCTTGGGCTATCTCCAGTCCCCAGGCAGATCCACAGACAGATCTAACCCTAAAGAAGAGGGGAATATGGGAGAGGAAGTGCAACTTTCAGGCACAGCATTCAAAGATGTAAAAGACTTATCCAGGAGCAACCAAAGGAAGAAAGGATCTAGGAAAACTGGATTTCCTCTGTCCCCAGTGGACAGAATAAACAGTATGAGGCTGGAATTACAGCAACGCAAATTTAGCTTAAAAATTAGGAACCTAACATCATGGGTTAGGATAATGGAGTCTGAATACATATTGCCTAGGGATATTGTAGATGCTCTGCTCCAGAGATTTTCAAGAACAGGCTGGAAAAACATCGGTCAGAAGTGACATAGGTGCAAGTGGCTCTGCCTTAGGCTGAGATGATGCTGCATGGTGCATCTTTGAGATGGCCATGTACTGCCCATGTTTCTCAGTTGAGCAAGCAGCCATTGTGCCTAACTGGGACAGCAACAGGGAGATACTCCTTTCTTCAGAGGGATCACCTCTTGACTATCCTAATGCTCCACAAACTTAATTGCTTCTCCCAAAGGAACCACCAAGAGTCTCCTTGCCTGCCTACTCTCCCCATAAGACAGGGCATTGCATTGACTGCAGTTGCTGGGAGGCAGGCTGGTAGCGGGGAAGTGAGAAATCTCTTCCAAGTTAAAACAAGCATTAATGGTGACTGTTGATGTTAAGCTACAACAAGCAGAGTAGTGGCATTCTCATCTATAAATACCAGGGCCAACAGAGGATGACCAACAAAGCTAACCTCAGAACTGTCTAGCTGGAATAAGAAAAAGCCATTTGCTTACCCATCTTGACCTCAAAAAGCCAGAGCACTACACTGCATGCACTGTGGTAAAAATGCTGTCAATCACCTGCCCTGCCAAGACATTTGACCCCACTGAGGTGAGACAAACTATGAATTAAGGATGTGAGAATTGGCTTCACAGAGCTGAGATCCATGTCCATTTTTGTAGCATCACCAGTTTTAGAACATCATTAAGAATCTGACATTTTTAACATTTCTCACTGATTTCTTTTCATTTTCTCTTGCCAACAAACTGCCACATCCTGGCCAGAAATGCAGTCAGTGTGCTGAAATCTAATTTGAAAAGATAGTCTTGCTTCTAGCTGAATTACTATAAGAAGCATCCAAATTTCATGATAGAGACAGGAACATCCCTTCCAGGTTTGGAGCCTGCATACTGGCTTTCAGCCTGTATACAGGTCCAGCATCCATCTATAGGGGAGAAGAAATAAGAGTAGCATGAGGAGGAGTCATAAACCTCTGCGTGAGTGCCTCCTGCCCAAGAATGGGGGTGTCAGGCTACAAGGATGCTTCATTATGTGTGCAGAGCCACATTCTGAAGGGTTCCTTAAGGTGGTAATTAAGAGACATTAAAGCCAGAAGGATGAGATATAAGCCACATCAATAACTTTTGTGCCATGAGTTATAAAAACTGGGCTTTATACCTTAAGTAATAGAGAGTCCCTTTACTAGAGTTAGATTTCTGCCTCTACTGTTCATTTGAACGACCATGGCAAGAAGTGACTGTCATTGCTAGAGGGGCCACAAACACTTCTGTCACCACACTGAGCTGGGATTCATGCTCCTTCTAAAAGACAGCAGGGAAGAGCTCATAGAAGCAGAGAGATAGTGATTCTCATCTAGTGACCTACAGCAGTGGGATGGATAGGAAGGAAGTGACCTTCACTGAGAAATCCAAGGAAAGGGTCTCTTAAAGGCAGATCTCTCTCTATTATTTGTCTGACCTGGACTGTAGGCTAGAGGTTTTATGATTTACCAGCATCTGAGGACAGCAGTCCGGCCTTACCATGACAGCAAGATGCTGCTAGCTGTAGGGATCCCTGGAGCTCACCTGGTTGACACAGTTCTGATGGGCCGTGGCAAAGCCAAAAGAGACAAGACCTTGTCATTCTTCCCAGGCTACAGGAATCCATGTGACACACACTCCCTATCATGTTCTTACCAAGGAGTCCGAGAAAGCACCTCTGAAAGGAAATCAGAGGAGGTTGTAGTTACGTATGCATGTGCTAAAGTTAAGCGTTACACTGCAGCCTCGCATTTAAACGTGACAAAGTGGGAAAATCTTCACAGAGAACCCTGATAGATTTACTGCCTAATAGCTTTTTCTGAAAAATATATTTTTTTTTAAAAAAAAGCTATTTATAAGTATTTCAAATGCTATTTAGAATGTTTTGGTGTGCATTAAATACTTATTTACTACAGGATCATACAGTGTGCTCTCTGTGAATGCTGCGGGGAAGGACTGTTGACACCTATGCTCAGAGCTGGCATCCATGTGACGACCCTGAGCTTTGACTGCATTAATGCTTTCTGAAAAGATATCCAGGGGCTGTGCTCCGGCCATGGTGCAGGAGGAGAGGCACAGTGCAGCACTGTGCATAACTCGGCATCCCCTCTCTCCCACCCCTCCTGCTGTCCCAGCTGCACCCACAGTTCTCTCAGAGCCACAGCCTGCATCCTTCCAGGACACACGACCAATGATGCTGCTGACTTTCCTCCAGGTGTGACAGTTCCCTCTCCATGCTGCAGGAAGCACTGGTGCTGAAGGGCAGGAATCTCATGGGGGAAATCTGGGAGAGCCCCTTGCCAGCACTGGAAGCAAGCTCCTCCAGGCAATACGAATTTTACCTGTGCCACTCCTTGACACAGAGCCATCTAATTATTTTTTAAATCCTCCAATGACAGAGACTATACAGGCCCATAGGCTATCTGCTCTGGAGTTTAAACATCCCAGCAAAAGCTGGTGAAGAACAGGGATTTCACCGCTATCACCTCTAATTAGGCACCACTGCATGCTACGACATTGGGCACTGCCGGGGCCAGCCCCACTAGGCTGTGGGGAAATGTACCACACACCAGTCCCACCAATTATATACGCTGCTTTTACGAGACACAGAGAAGGATTTTTTAACAGGAAAAATTTAGTAAACCCAAAGACTTGGGGGCTGTAGATTTTGGGAAAAGCATACTGACTAAAATAACACAGCTGGCTGGTAACCCCCTGGAAGCCAGGTGTCCGAGCACCACACTGATGCCAGCCAGGACATTTCAGGGTAGGTTTTTCTTTTATCAGATTTATATCACTCCCAGAGTGCTGAAGATGTGCAAAGACACGCTGACCCAAGCCCTGGAGATGCAGGTGACCTGTTTTGCACAGCTGCACCAAGGCTGTAAGCCCAGCTCTGTTGAAGCTGAGTTCTGTCTACCAGTGGGTCTGTGGAGCAGCCACGATCCCCCAGGGACCAGGCTGGATCCCCACCAAGGACTCAATGCTCTGCTTACTGATGCCAGCCCACCTCCTGCTTCAGATTTACTGATACTTCTGGCAGTCAATAAAAGCCTGCAATGCACTAGGCAGGAAACCTCCCCTCTCCATCCCTCCCACTCTTCCAGCGAGAGAGATCCAGGAAGATTTATTACAGCAATAAAAACAAAAGAGACAGAAAGATCTGGGGGAGTCTCCCAGGCAAGCAGTGCTTCAATAAAGCCCAAGCAGGCTCTTGGGGTGATGCTGATCTCTGGGAGAGACCACACCAAACAGCAGCATGTAATTCATCTGCTGGAAGCGGAAATGTCAGCCCACGCTCATGCGATACCCCAGCGGGAGGGCAGGAGAGATAATACAAACAGAAGGGAGTATTAGGCTCTGGGCTTTTAAAGCTTCTGAGTGGAAGAGCAACCAGATGGGAAGGGAGATGCTCAAGCAGAGGAGACAAGAAGCAGACACACAAAAGCAATTCCACCCTCCTACTCCCATAAATGCATTTCGGACCCAGTTCACAGTGATAACCAAAGCTTCACCGTTCCCGCCAAGGCGCTTCACCTGAACATAGCACTGCCTGCTCTCCCGGGGCAGGGTGGCTCTGAGGGGCTGCACGATCCCCATGTCACCATGTGCCTTGCACTGCTGCAGGCAGAGATAATACAGAAAAGCTTCTGTGGACATCTTTTACTTACCTCTGCTCCTACTTGGCAGGGGGGACAGTTAATAAAAACTGAACTCCAGTCCTGCCTTTACAGCCCCCAAGGCCCATTACTGAGGCCCTCAGGTAGGTGGGACATGAGATCAGGTCTCCCTGGCCCAGGGTATGCAGCTCCTGGCCTCCCTTCACAAAGCCCCTGTCGGTCCACACACTCCCAATACCCACAGGCAGCCCAAAATTCCCTGGGAAACACATTCCCCACACAGATTTCCATCACCCTCAGCACCCAAATTAGCTCTTCATGGCCAAGCTGGCACCCACCAACCTGCTTCCTGGGGAGATGCCATATGTGCTGTAAAGCCATGGCAAGAGCTGTGCTTTTCCATTTCAGGAGAAGGGCAAGAAACCCTTCAAGCCCGAGAAAGAAAGCAGGAAGGAGAAAACATGCTCCTTCAGGAGGAAGGAGGAAGGGTTATTTAGCAGAGAGAAGCCCTGGTGACCCTGGAGGCTTTGTCTCCATTCTTTGCCTCCCCCGAACTTCATGGTTTAACCTCACAAAACTGCCTCCTTGTCTTAGTTTCATCTACAAATCAGGGAGTTAGATCTGTAACGGGTGCTAGAAGGTGCCACTGAAGATCAAAGTTACTGCTCTTATGCTGAAAGGCAGGCCGTCCCCCTGCCTGCAGTAGGGTCCCTGCTCTGCTGCTGCCCAGCCCAGAGCGGGTGCCTCCACAGCAGGGCATTACACTGGGACTAGAATACTGAGTCCTTTTACTGCTTGGGATTTTCACACCCACAAAACCAGATGTTCCCTAAGGTTAGCCATCAGTTACCCTGAAATTACTTTTAACTCAAGCCTGGATTTCCACTCAGTAAGACAACACACAGGTCTCAGTTAAAAGCTATTCTGTAT
Source organism: Coracopsis vasa (assembly GCA_026283785.1). Lineage (NCBI taxonomy): Eukaryota > Metazoa > Chordata > Aves > Psittaciformes > Psittacidae > Coracopsis > Coracopsis vasa. Next base: position 79,037 of record JANHGB010040570.1, on the reverse strand, counting down.
CCCAAATACAGATGTGCATTCATACCTGCATTTTCCGACAACACAGAAACACATACCCAACTTGTACCTTCTGAATTACTCAATTTATCTAATGAAGTGTGTCTAAGCATCTACACCAGGGTTGTACTGACCAGCTTCCCACCCCATCTCAGACCTCAAGATACAACTCCAGGACGACTGCATTTCAACAGAACAGGAGGGAAGAGGTGGTACTTTGGAAGGCACAGCACTAAAATGCAGTAACCACTTCCAACACTGATTTACTTGATACTGTTGACTAGATAAGAACAACCACCAAAAATCAGGTAGAGAATAAAGGAGGAAGTGATTTTTCAGTCCTCATTTTCAATAAGTAAATGTATCTGTGCTCAAAGCCTACCGTGCTCTTAAATAATTGGCTAATTCTTTCCCCCATGCAAAGCTTTTCAGTTCACCTTTAAAAGAAAGAGATGGATGATGTAGAGTCCAGCATCCCAAAAGCAAATCTCGGCTCCCCACGCAAGAAGCAATAATTCAGCACAGCTATGCTGCCATCAATCATGCTTCTCATCTTCCCAGTGCACCTTTCCTGTCACTCCTTGGCAGGGGGAAATGGATGGTAGATGCTCCCTGCTATATCAGTTTTGGGAGTGGGAGAGATAGGAAAGGGGTGACCTTGCAAACACTGTCAGCAAGTCACACTTGTCTAGCTGAGAGATGGCTGGTGGTCTCCTTTGTTACTGCCTAGCTTTGATACTTAGATGCTTTAAGTGTTAGAGGGAAACATATTTAGCTCCCTGGAGTGTGGTTAGGGGAACTAATTTCAGGGAGTTTTACTGTTGTTGCTGGGGGATTTCTTGTTTGGGTCCCACCCCCCGAACACCCACTCTCTCAGTTACCATATGAAACAGGCTGGTTTCAAGTAAAAAGATTGCTATTTTTATTTATTTATTTTTAACTACCACTTCTGCAAGCCCAGCCTAGGACCTGAAAGTCAGGCAAGGCCTTATCTGCTTTCCCCAGTAACAAAGGCCTTGCAATTATACAGGAAAGCCTGGTGCCGATCAACAAGCCAGAAGGCATCCCAGCCTATTTTTCACAGCTATCCTGTTTTTGGAAGACCGAGAATAGCTTACCCATGCTGTCTGCATGAACACAGGCGACTCACACAGAGAGACCAGGCTTTGGATGCAATCCCACATTAAAGCTGAGAAGTTGGTGGAAAAAGGGAACAGAGAATTATTTGTTTAAGTCCTGTATCCATCATGTCGCCTTTGGCTCTGTGTACAGCATAGCTAGGGAAGCACACCATGCCATGTAGTCAACATCATGTTGACAGCTCTCCCAGAGCCACCAAGCACACCTCCAGCGGTAAGAGCCCACCACCGTACTGAAGCCAGCCGCTGAGCCTGGAGGGCACCATTGCCCACCACTCTTTCAGCACTTTCACCTCATGGGGAAGGGGCAGATCTCAGGGGCTGTGCCCTCTGCAGCAGGCTGAAGCAGGACCCATCTCTGCCAGGGTCATACCAAAAATCATTCATACCAAAACCTACAGGGATTTTCACAAGGCTTCAAGTTCCTACATTAGTGTCTGCTTAGCCCATCCGGCCGTCTTTTAAACCAAACACAAACGCAGTCCTTCAGCAAATAAATGCTTCTATTGATCAAGCCTCTATCTGAAGAAAAGACTACTCTTCTGCCTTTACTTCTTTGAACAAGCTCATTAACTTCATTCCAGTCAAACCCCAGGACATGTGGACATGTCTAAGCTAGGCAATGTCTATACAAGGAGAGTAGGGAAAGTACAGATCCTTACAGTAGCAGATGACTGTATGCAAGTGATGAGAAGTAGTTCAGATTTCAAAAATTATCTATTTTATTTACACACAGTGAGATTTTCACTCTATTTTCTATAACATAGGTAGGAACATTCAGATAGTTGTTCAAACACTTGTTTCTTTAAATAATGCAGTATTGAGATTGCTGAGCTGGCCATACTGTGAAAGTAAAATTTAAAAGATCTTTCCTTCCATCTGAAAGAAAATGTTCTTCTATGCTTAACATATAAATAAATACATTAGACCCATGGGTACAATGCAGCAGGTGATTTCACTCAATTCAGCTCAATGCCAAATGATAGTTTTCTGCATTACTACTGAAAGATGCTAAGCTGTGAGTTAATGTATAGTTCGATGAATGTACTTGAAAAACCTATTTGGTCCCCAGAAGGAAGAGCTTCTCAGTCCTTTGTGGATCACAACACTGAGGATGCCTGCCTTACATGAGTTTTGGATTCTGCATTCTCCGGATCTCAGCTCATGCTGCTACATATATGTAAGGATCTGATCCTACATGGAGCTCCACTGAAGCCAGTCCCCTGCCATGCTGGCACCCAATGCAGGACAGATGCCTTCAGCTTCATCCCCATCTGCAGCTGGGCAGGCTGCTAAGGCAGCTGTCTCTTCTATCTCAGTTCCATCTTCCTCAAAATCACTCTGACCCTTCTTACATGTACCTTGTCAGGGTAGAGATGCTCAGTTCTCGGCCTTCCTGGAACAGAGCGGTGCAAGAATTGACTGGGGACAAGACCCAGGGCAAGACAGTTACTATGGTAATGCAGCATTAGGAAAGGTAATGGCTGCTACATTACCCCCATTTTGCATGTAGAGAAACTGAGGCATATAGCAGTGATGCAGGTTCCCCACAGCTGCACAGCAAACCAGAGGCAGGTCTGAGATAACAAGCCAGCTCCCCCAGTCTTAAGTGCTATAAAGCAATCATTGGAAGAGGGAACCAGCCAGGCAGGTCTACAGTAGGCACAGGCATTTCAGCAACAGATTTAAACAGAGCTTCCTGCTTGCAGCTGACTCAGCTGCCCTGTGAGAACTCCCAGCTCACAAATTCTAGCCAGTTGATGCTAAACCAAGAACCTTGGTCCTAGGCTGGATTAGGCGCCCCTCAAACACCCCTTCACCACTGTTTTGCCACAAGGGCTGCTAGAAACTGAGGAGAGAGACTTCCTAACTATTCCACTTAGAGCTGTACAGGATACAGCCGTTAAATATGGCAAAAATGGGAAAAGATACTCACTACTGGGAAAAAAAACAACAGAAGTTATATCTAATCTAATCCTAGCCTACTCAATTATGGCAAATGGACCCGTAATAAAGGTGTGATTTTTGGTTTTGTCAGCAAAGGTGGACTTTGCCCTAGCAGCTGCTGGGAGCACAGCACAGCAGACCCATGTCAGGCTGAAATCCAAGCTGTCCCTGTACCGGGTGCCCTGCTGGGCACTGCTAAACTGCTCCATAGTTGCCAGAGCTTGGGGGCAATCCTGGGTGCCCCAGTGTGAAGGTACAGTCTCAGATGGTGGTTCAAGTGATATTTGACAGTGGCATTTCTTTGAGGACTGCAGACCTACCATAGCCCGTCTGCTCTCCTCATCTTCTAGGTTTAGCAGGAGGAAAGACATGTGCTTCAGACATCGTGTAAGAAAACTGTAATCCAGCAACACTGGAAGGGGCTTGTCTGCCTGGGGATGCTCCAGAAAAATTAAGCTGAATTAATTAGGAATGGGAAGTTAAGGCATGAGAAAGACCTGTGTGGACACTCATGCTCTGAAGTTCAGTTTTGCTTAATCTTCTTGTAAAAGAAACCAGACTAGAGTAAGGTCCCAAGAATGAGCTCATCCACAGAAGAATTTAACAGACTCAACTATCCTCTGCAGACAAACTCTCAGTCAATGAAACTACAACTCCAGCCTGGTTTTGAGAGACTTGAGTCTGACCTTGCTCAGTGCACAACCACCAACCTAGACACCAGTGGCACCATGCTCCAGTTCTGTTCCAAGTTTTCCACAGTTTCTGGGCATATCTTCCTCTCCAAGAACCAGATATTGTAACAGCTACCAGAAACTTCATATCCGTCATCAGAGCAGAGACAAGAGCCATCACAAACTCTGGATTGCAGCATGGCCATAGCCTGGACTCAAACACTCCAAACATACTGCTGCTATTGATGCAGCTATGGGGTGCTTAAACAGCTGTTAACCACCACAGTCATGCTGTACCCCACCAGCTCTGGTCAGCACAGAACACTTCTAGATGTCATCCTATCACTATCATTTGGATGCTATTTTATTATTCTGTTGCTTGTTTCTTGATTGCAATAGTAAATTAAGGGAAAGATAGAGGTCTGCACTCATCCATTCGAAAAAAAGATCCCCACTAAAAATTGTGGTTTGGGTTTGCTACGGAAAGTGACGCTTGAGTCTGCAGCCTTAGCTCAGCAGCATTCAGGCACGTGTACTACAACAAGCAAATTAAGGGGCAATATCAAGAACACTATGATGGCAGAATTAATTTTGTCCCATGGCATGACAGAGATGCTTACCCAAATGTAATTCTTTCTCTTCATACACAGAGCAGACATCAACAACATAACCACATTTCATTATTTGAATACCACAAAGCCATATTATATTGGCAAGTGAATCTCTTTATGTACCAGAGACAGAACCCCTCAGAGTCATTCACAAGAGTTTAGTATGCTCTTACACAACATACTAGAAATTAAATATAACAGCACATAATGAGAGAACCACTGCAGGCATATTTAGGCCACCTAAGTTTTGCAGCTAAAATAGCTCCAAAGTTAACCATTTCACCCTCCAAAGTGAGTGCTAATGGATGATGAATGGCATAATACACAGCCACTGACTTGGAAGAGAATTTTTGCCTAAAAGGCTTAAAGCAGCAGCTTTCAGCCTGCCATTTTGATGGCAGACTGCGAACTGCTCCTGGGGGATTCACAAAAGGTTACTATGAAAAGCAAGATCGCTATACACTATAACACAAAGTCAGATGTTTCTAAAGGGGCTTATATACATCCCTGCAATATTTTGAAGGCGCCAAAAACTGAGAAGGGCTGACAACCCCTGTATGAAGGACAAACTTCTTATTTTGTTTTGCCTGGTTTGCACCAGTGTAACTTTTAATGCAAAGGGAGCATCTTCCAATATATACCAGTGGCTCGGTAAGAATTAGAAGAGAATTAGGCATAGGTCAATTCAGCTGCACATGGCAGAATCAGGATAATTAAGCTGGTGAGAGTACAGCAGACTGCAAAAATCTGACAATTCACACATGAAGCTCTGCATGTAGAAGACACTGAGAGTACATTTGATTATCAGATAAACAGTTTGTAATTGTGTAATTAAATATCATTTTATAACTATAAACACTGGGGGCAGAATTAATGTTCTGCTTGGCATTATTGACTTCTAGGACTTAATCATGCAAATGGAGCATTCTCTTAACGAGATTTTTTAAAATAGCCCCTCTTGGGTTTAAATTGAGAATGCAAGAGAAGAAAGGTGGTTCTCCTTCCCAGGGAAGGGTTTTGCACAATACCCTCCCTTTGATGTGCTACATGTTCACCCCAGGCAGCCATGCTCAGGAGGGACAGAGGTGCACCCTACAGACCCCCTTAGAAAGCATCCTGCCCCAGCTCCCACTTCAGGCAGCCTGCGCAGGTGTGGGTTCTTGGGGCACAGCGTAGCCACACTCACTCAATGTGGTTTACTACAGAAAAAAAGTCATCCTAAGAGTGGAAAGGAAGCCTGAGGAGAAGCTAAGCAGGAATGGCAGCAACACATGGTGTTCATGAACATCTATATTAGAAACTTAGCTTTGTCCAAAGTCTCTGCTTCATTCAGTTCTCATGGCTGAACATAGTTCAGCAACCAGTAGTGCAGAACAAAGCCATGTTCCTTGCCTGATGTCAAAAGTACCATCAAATGTCTGTCCTGCTTACACATACTGAACATTAAACACTATTTAGCTAGGCCCAGTGATGTCCCAGTTTGCCACTAATGGTCCTGCGTCAGGGTGCAGCACTCCGTGCTCTGCACAGATAACTAGTGATGGCACGAAGTACCTTGGCCATGCCCAGCATCAAGTCTAATTGAAAGTGCAGAAGGCAATGCAATGGTCTCTCCTCTGTATTCCAGCTCCTAGACACCAGAAACTTAGGGACCATATGCGCCCTGGTCTGTATCCACCACACCATGCTGAACACAAGGGGCTGTGCGTGAGACTGCCCTTTCTAATCTCTTAAAACTCACTTACTGGAGGTGACACCAGCATTATGCATTACATTCCTCAGCTTTTCTTATATTTGCATTATTTGCCAATCCTGGCTCCTTTCTCCAAGGACTTTTAAAGCACATGAAGTGAGGTGCACTTGGACGCAAAACCACAAGTGAATTGAGAAATGAAGGAGGGCTAGAGAAGGAGAGGAGATAAAAGACGCATATAGGAGTATACACAAAAAGAGAGAAAAGAATATGAAACTCCATCTGGCTTCTTTCAAGAACAACGGAGGCTTGGTCCTATTCCCAACTGCACAAGCCCCTATTGTTTAATGAAGAATCAGTATTCCAAGAGTGAGCACAGTCAGCCCCACTGTACAATATCCAGTTGTTCTCCATCCTCCCAGAGCATATTTGATTAATTCAGTCAATGCTGCTAACCTTAGGCTGGAGCGTGGGTGGCTCTGTCACTGGATGGCACAGCTTACACAGGGCCAGTGCCAAAAACACTAATTTCAAGACTGATCTCTTATAGCAGCAGTCTGATCGCAAAACATGCTGCCATGCCAATACCCAGTACCCAGAGCATCTCCTCTGGGATTTGCAGGCCGCAATTAGCAGGTGAATTTGCCACCTTCCCTCGGGCTGATGAAAGCACCTCAGTCCCTATTGATTGCCAATCAATAGCCACTTCACATCTCTCCCTCTCAGTTTCTGCAGCAGCAAGTGTTAGTAATCAAATAAGAGTGGCAGGCTGATAAGATCCTGTTATCAGTGCACCAGCAAAATGGAATTCGAGATCTAATCTCCTATATCACACTTCTAACCCTGATCACTGAGATTTAACCCCTCTGATGACTGAAGTATGTAGCCACAGTTGCCTTGAGAGAAAACTTCCCAATCTCTATACAGGCCAAAAAAGCCAATGGAAGAACCAAATTCCTGCTTCCACTGAAACCCAGTGAAAGCAGAAAAAATTGCAAGAAAGGCCCCTTACAGTAAGGATTACAATTTACTGCATCTTCTCATTGCTTCCTATTGTCCCTCCAAGACAGTGCAAGAAACAAAAATGTCATGCAACCAAAATGGGTCTGAACTGCTCCTTTACTCCATTTTTCAAAGAAACGCTACCAAAACCAGAGGTTCTCAAAGAATATTTCACACTCTTCTTCTGAGCGTGTAAAATCTCCACACCCTCTCAGCAAGGAAAAGAAAGTCCTTCCACTCCATAGGGGACTTAAATATTTCAGTGCTTACTCGCACTCCAGTCCTGGCAGACCTTGGTTAAAATCTCGTGTAAACAGCCCTATTTCATGGCTATTTGCTGACACGTCCTCATGGCACATGGCCATCTGGAGACACCTGGACTGCCCGAGAAGGGAAGTTTTAAATAAATTGCCATGACTGCATGGCTTCTCCTCTTCCAACTGATAAAGTCCTAATGATGTGGAAGCAACTTTGCCAATGAAACAGCAAATTCCAGTAAAGAGATGTTTAACACAACCCCCCCTCTCCGCTCTATGTGAGTCTTTATCACATGTAAGAGGCTTGAGCTCAGGCCCTCAGAGGACTACTCTATTTAAAATTGAATGTTAACAGAAAAAAGAAGAAGAAATCAGACATCAGGGTTGAAAGACTGCCAGGCTGGCTGTTGCGGTGCTCCACATGAAATACATATCTGAGATCTCAAGAAGATGGGGCTTCTCCCTTCCTTATCAGTAACATTTCTCCTGGTTTTTTTTAACTAATTTCTGGAAATTTTCTCCTGCTTTTCCTCCATTTCTGCCAAATCTCTGACAAATTTGCTACAACGATGATGTCTTGAAGAGAAACCTGCTCTGGGGTCACCACTGTTGGGGCTCCAGCCAGCATCACACAGTGGCATATGCCAGGGGTGCTTTCTTCTGCCCCACAACCTCAGTTTGCACCAGACTATTAAAACCTACAAATACTGCCCAAAGGTCAAAGCAACAGATGACCAGGAGAGCATGTTGCTGCATGTCTTCAGCCATTTCCAGCAGCCAATAACATCTGTGTACAGCTGTGCAGAGCGAAAAACAACACATGGTGAGTACATATCACACATAGTTATCATGCAAAGGGACATCCTTTAGCACTACCCAGGGGTTCAGCAAGGAGGACACTTGCCAAATTGGGACACAAGCTGCTACCGCAGGTCTGTGTTCTCCCCAGGAGCTCTGCTATGTGTTTAGTAACCAACACCTCAGCTGATCAGCATCTAAGAACACTCGCCTGTTTCAGGTGGGAAAAAGGCAGAAAATGGACATTGGGAGGGAAATCCTACCTCACCAGGTTTGCCTGGACCTTTTCTGGAGCAGGGGAGAAGGTGGGCAGCCCTGGAAGACCTTCCTTTGACATCCCAACCAAGGCCAGAGCCAGACAGATCTTTTACAGGGAATAAACCTCTGCCACTGCTTGCAAATTCCCAAGTCAGTAGCAGTGACTTATTGGGCTAATATTTAAGATGTGCTATGCTGCTGACCACATAGTCCACAGGATCACCCTGGGCAGCAACAGCCATTGAGACAGGAGCACCATAGGGGCATGTAACTCTGTGTGTGAGCATAGCTTCTTGGGATCAGTTACAGAAGGGTACTTAGAAATCTGTAGTTGAATATTAGCATCATGTAGGTATCTAGCACTTGTTTTCTCCACTGTGTTGCTGATATTGATCCTCCTTATAGAGTTCACTGATTGCTGGTTAATTATACATTGCTGATAAATCAATGCACTGCTTCAGACCTGATTTGGTGTACACTGCACAAACTGAGCCGTTTTTCCCTGCAGCACAGCTCCTTCCCTGCAGAGCTGCTCCAAGCCAGCTGGCTCCAGCCTGCACTAGGACAGCAATGACCCCAGCCCAGGAACCAGACGTGCATTTCTCTTGTCCAGCTTCCCAAGGCCCCTGTTGGCCACTGTCTACTTCCAACAAGGCCCCACAGGCCAGCAGCTCCCACTCCAGTGTACCAACCCTCTCCTTGGACCATGGTCACCATGGGCTCACTGGGCAGGGCTGCATGTCACCCCATCATTCCCAGTGTGGATGAAGGTGCTGAACTGTTCAGGCGTTATGCTGACTCCTCAAGGTTGTGACTAGGAATTGGCTACCCATTAAACCTCAAAGCACTGACCATTACCTTTTCAGCCTGACAAGTTTTTAATCCTCCTTGTAGCCACTGACTAAGGTCCCAGTCTGGCTATAATGATGATATGGGAGAACACACTAAAAAACAAAAGCCAAGGTAAATGACACCCACTGCTCTCCAGGACCACAAACTTAAGCATCATCACAGAAAGCAATCGGGTTAGTCAGGCATGATCTGCTACAGTAAACTCATGCTGACTGAGTCACCTTTCTGCACATACAAATAGCACAAGCTAACATATATCCACTTCAAGCTGGGTGTCCTTTGCTGTAAAAAAACCTTTTCCTTGTAGGTTCTCAGGTTGGTCAAGGCTAAAAGCAATTTAAAGTTGCTAAGGGACCCTGATGGTCTCTGGAAAGAAGCTTGAGTGAGTAAGAGCTCATTGTACAAGTTGAGATGGGCACATACCCACGTCACATATCCTGACATCAGCTAACAAGCAGGTTGTGAGTGAGACCCTGCCACCTTTATGAATGGGTCTTCAGTCCCCACAATTGACAGAGGAGCTCACCAGGGTCTGGGAGCAGGTCCTTACTGGAGACAGCATGGGCAGCACGAGTGGAGAAGTCAGTGGCACCACCTCTTACCTACAGCATACGTGACATGAGAGAGGGAAGGGAACGGTGTGCCCAGTTGTGGCAGACAGGTAAAAGCAGATCAGTATTTCCACAGATGCTAAGGGGCTAGCAAGAGGTTGATGCTTTAAATGCACGGGTCTGGCGAGACACCACATCCCTGCAGGAGCCTTGCAGCAATAGCTGACATTCAGATCCAAGCTGGCTCCTTGAACAGGGCTGTGGAATCCCAGGGTGGTGGGAGCAGCAGTGCCACAGCATAACATAAAGCCACCAGCCTACCTCTGTTCCCAAAGAGGATCAGTGTGTTGCACTTGGGCATAGCAACTGAAGCATCTCGGAGGCGACCCTGGACAGGCCACCCCGGAGATGCTTTGTTCCAAGTGCCTGGTGCTACTCAGCAGCCGTGTTGGAGGCAGAATGTGATTTCTGCAGCAGCTGTGCTCTTGCTGAAGGAAAGTATCCATTTTGAGTCCCTGCATCCCAGCTGTGCTGACCACCCTGCTCTTCGGAGCCTGCGCTTTCAACTGAGCGCTACACAAGCTTCCAGCACTGAAGGATGCTCAGTGCCCAGGTGCTCACCCCTCACTCGCTGCATGCTCCCCAAGAATGGTGCAACCTTCCTCATGGGACAGACACACTGCTGCCAACCATGCCAGCCTCAAACAAGGCCAGCACAGGCATCCCCTCACCCACATCACCCTCATCCCACAGAATCTCACAGGACTACAGGCTGCTGAACACAGGAGAAATATAAATGCAAAGTACCTTTAAGTCCTATGAGAAACTGCCTGAGGTAACCAAGTAATATTACCACAGTGTTCCTCAGGCACTCTCCATGCTCTGTGTATAGGAGGTCAGATAACCTTGGGCATTCTACTGTCCCACCACCTTATTACAGAAAAAAGCATGTAACTGTTTCTAAGGCCAAGTGAAGCACAACCCAGCAGGTAAAAGGGAAGAGAAAACCAAGGAGTTATCACACATTGACTTCCTTCTGCAAATACAGGTGAGCAGTGAAAGCTGATCCAGAGCTGAAGTGAAAACACAACCCTAATGCAGTCAGGGAAGAGCTTGCTATAACTGTTTGACCAAGTCTCCTTCTAGACAAGGATATGGTGCTTCAGAGCCACCAGGTTCTACATGATGGTTCAACATTTTCTTTCATGCCAAATCTCTCACTTTTCTGCACTGTTTGGAGTTGGGGATCCTCATTACAGACACCTTGGTACCAAGAGGGAAGAAGATGCGTATGGGGAAGAGCACTGCTTCTCTCTTTGTTCCAAGCTATATTCAGTTAAAGGCAATGCTGCCTGAAAAAGATCAGATGGTTTCCCAGCATGACCTGAAGCATTCAGTGGCAATGGGTAGTGGGAAGAAGTAGGTTCCAAAGTGCTATGGGTTTTTTGTGGGTTGTTTTTGTTTTTTGGGGGTGGGTTGGCAGGCCAGAGTACAGACAGTAGCAGGAAAAGAGCAGGAAGCAGAAAACAGCTCCTCTTTCCCCAGCTTGCCTCAGCAAGGCTAAAAGTTTCTTTCTCTACCAATTAGTGGAGGAGGAACTAGGAGATAAATTTCAACCTACCTCTAAGGCATCCCTACTGACTGAGAAGTCCTGGCTGAAGTACTGGCCTTGCAGCAAGAAACCAAGCCCCAGCCCCACATTAGGGGAGAAGACTAAGGCCCCATGGCTCTCAGCAAGTAACTCTTCCATTTCTTTTTCTCATTCCAACCACATCTCTATTTGACTTTCTTCAGATTACTTAGGATTTCACAGCTAAGCACCTTTGAGCCCTGGACATACCCCACCAAGGCTCTGCTGTCCAGTGATTCCTCATGTAATTGTCCCCAAGCAGACAACACCATCTGAACACACCTCTGCTCCAAGCCTGGCAATTCATCCCTCAAATCCTAGTCAAGGACATGCACTGAGATGCAGATCCATTGCCTTCAAGGTCAGCACAATATTCTTCTGCCTCCCAGCAGGAGCAAACCTCAGTTGTCTGCTGCCTCTGTCATCTCTCAAGGATCTCTTTCCTGCTTCCATCTCATATTCCAAAGGTGCCCAGCTCACTCAGAGCTTTGGTATTTGAGGGAAAAAGACATTTTGGGGCTGCCAGCCAGCAATGCAACAGCACTCACAGCAACTGCTTGTGACAAGTAGATGGGTTTATTCATGTGGGTGAACAAACTTTCTGGGAAAGCTGTCTGAAGGTGCTAAACTACAGCAAGGCTGGGGGCAGAATAGTCTCAGCAGTGCATCATCAGACCTGTACAGGCTAGGGGTGTCCTTCAATCATAAGGCAATTGATGCTCTTTCCCAGTAGATGACTTCTGTGATTTCTTTAGGTACTCAAAGTCACTCCAGACCCCCACCCCGTCTTCCTTCTCTGGTTTTCTGCAGACTGATTTAAGCAGATGCCATTGGTGAGAGTTAATTGGAATGACAGTATCCCATGGAAGTCCCATATGTGATGGTCAAGTTTGGTGTTCTTCACTTCTAGCCTTAAACCATTTCAGATGCTGTGATGCTGCAGTTCACACCAGAGCAGCTTCATTTAAACTGGCACTACAATTATTTCTCCCCTCAGACCATCCTAATTTGTATCAGAATTTTACAGGGTATCAGCAGATAACACTACTTATTATAGAGCTAAATCCCTTCAGCACACTCTGTATCACAGATTATTACTACTCAACAAGGAGCAAAACCACAAGTTTAAAGGGTTAAAGAAAACTTCCTATCCTTCAAAATTCCCAGGAAGCTTCAGAGAGGACGGCAAGAGTGGAGGCAAGCAGCCCCAGCTGGAGCGATCTGAGGGCTGGGAAGAAGGATGCAGGGGCAGCAATGCTCACATGCTGCTAACAGGTTTATTCCACTGGCAGGGATTCCCTTCAGAAGCATTTGGGTAAGTGCTGCACACCACAGAGCTCAATCTGTGCTAAGCAGATTAGTTCCTTACCGGTGAAAGGTTCTGGGCAGCAGCAGAGAGTTGCTCACCATGTGATACGAGGGGGCTGTCATTACATTTCATAGATATGATATAATTCTATGCTCCCTGGAGGGTACTTCTAATTGAATTATAGGGTGTCCCACAAGTAGTCTGGGCAGCAGTTCGAGGAAGCTCTCACCACCCAGAACAAGATAGAGATACCCTTGAATCCTATTTGATGTATCCTTCAGGGAGCAGGAGGTTACTCTATGCAACAGTTCACTTACAACATAAATCATCTCCTTCCCTTCACCCCCCCAGATTGGAAAGGAGATACCCTGAGCAGAAGTTTGCTGTTGCTGCATACTCCATAAGCTCACAGCCTCATGAAACTCCTTCATCTGCTGCCTGGGACAGCCCTGCACAACAAGGGAGAAATCCCTCAACAAGGGCAGTTGGCATCCCACAGGCTCTATTCTCAGTGCAAGGCCAGAAGATACAGCACCACATGAGATGTCATGTGCCAGCTAGATGTATGAGGAAGCCTCAGCTTCCTTAGGAAAGGCCCTGAGAAGCAGTCCCCAAAGGCAGGGCATTAAGAGTCCCAAGCCAGGGCAAAGAGGGGCTCCCATCATTACAGCAAGGTTATCCCTTCAGCCTGCCTATCTGTTTGTCCTGCCTTCAAACACTCTGGAGAGAGGAACAGCTACCCTAGTCCCTTAGGGACAGCTGGAGCAATTCTGGGCAAAGCAGCTTGCTCCCCTGAGGCTGGCCATGGTTCCATCGCCTGGGCACCCAAACCTATACTCCCAGGGGCCTATTTCAACCCCTGGATTTTGCTCTCCAGTTTAGCCTGGACTCATTCAGTTTAGCCTCATGAACCAGATCTTCTCAGGGAGCTGCAGCACCAGGCTTGCAAAATCCACTGCCCCATTATACCAGCACGGCCTGCCTGTGGGCAGTGTGCTGGGGACTGGTACCCCTAAACTGCTCTGCACCATGGCACCTCATCTCCTCAGGCTCCTGTCTGGCCAGAAGCACAGCACAGGAACACATGTGAAACCTATTGTTCCCAACAGAGCTCAGAGAATTAGAAAGCCCCATCTGACCACTTACTGATGCTCTCCCAACACCAAAGGCAGCAACTCCTTTGCTCTTTATCCTCTCCTCTGGGGCTGTGCACCAAGGAAACCACCCTGCATTTCTCTCCTGCTCCACCACTGCTGCCTACAGCTTACAGTCAAGCCAGGGGAGATGTCACATCTGTTATGACTCTTTTTTGCTGCTCCATACCATACAAAGGATGGGATAATCAGGCCCCTAAGCCTATCTTTTTTTAAGTCACCTC